>CM042254.1:20330435-20446810 GCA_023566225.1 Romanogobio albipinnatus | reverse complement strand
AGATGGTTTTAGGGGATGGCCATCAAATGCACACCAGATATTATGTGCGCTCTCACAGACGGATGCGCTCAGATGCTTACAAACTCAAAGCTGCGAGTGAGTGTGAAAAGAGGTTTAGCTTGTATAGATGAGCTCCATTTACCGTATTGACCTCTAAAGTGACTGTGTGTGTGTTTTACCCCCACCTGATTAAAGGTGGATGAGATAAGTGAAATACGCTGAAAATGACCACAAGAGCGCCCCTCTGCAGACGCCCCTTGACCTGCGTGCCACTGATTGGTGGAGGCCACTCGTCACATTTTTTTACCTAGTCCGTAAATGCCATTTGACTAATTACAGAAAAGGAAATTATTTTTAAAAATTCTAAAATAAAATAAATGATTGGGAACTATTAAAAATAGACACTTGTCACTCATCTATTATAATATAATGACATATATATTTTATATATATATATATATATATATATATATATATATATATATATATATATATATATATATATATATATATATATATATATATATATATATATATATATATATATATATATATATAATTTTTTTTTTTTTCTTTACACGGCTGTCCAAGAAGAAAGATGCTTTTGCCCTGTAACTGTAGTTGCAGCATTGACCAGTAGGGACTAACTACTCATGTTGACACGCCAAACCTTGAACTCTTACATGCAAGTTAAAAAAGACTATTCAATTGCTATATTCAATATAGCAATTGAATAGCTATAAAGAGGAAATCAATCATAATGTTTAATTGTTTAAGTATTTATTTACTTATGTTAATATATTTTGTATGGTTTATATACATATATTTTTATAATTTAAATGATTTAATAGCTTTTTTAATTTATTTAGGGGGGGAAAATAAATAAATTTATGTATATGTGTATATTCATATATATTCTTTTTTTTTTTTTTACCTAAACAATGTGTCTATATATTCCAAAGCTTTATCTGGCTGCCTATTGAAGCTCCATCATAGGCCAAGTGGTCTTCCTGTGGTCTGAATGTGAGGCATCATACTGATATGTGGACAGAATGCTTTTTATGTCCTTTTTTAAAATATAGTAAATGAGTGTTCTGGGTTGATAATTCACAGCACAGTTCTCGCATCTGTGCTTCCGCTCATCGTGCAAAATATCTCCCTCGCCTTTCTTTCTCTTTGCATGTTAATTTAAAGAGAGAAAAAAATGGAAGAAAAAATTAAATGCATTTAATAAATGCCTGACTTCAAATGGTTGGGGTTTCTGGCTCCTCTATTACTGGGTCTATTCAGCGGCAAATGAACGGGGGAATCATTTATGGCGAGAGACAAAGCCGAATGAAAATATAATTCTGCATTGTGCTGCGCTTTTGTTAGCGGCCGTCAAGTCCCTAATGGCGCGCTTTTGTTTTCCTGCACTACTCTGAAACCGTAGTGTCGAATTGCATGCTCTGCTCATGGTGTGTAATGGCCCGCCTTTGTGATATTAGATTATAGGGGCAATTAATGGCGTCAAACCTTAACAACTCAGCATTCAGGCGGCTCGTCAATCCCACTGTCGCGCCGCAATAGAAGGTGTTATAACTCTGGTAATTATTACGCCTGCAACTTGAAAATGTCAATGAACGTGTGTATAAAATAGAATGTATGGGTTGTCACTGCGGGAGAATGGGATGCAGAGGAGCAATTAATTACAGGTTTTCATTTCGCTCTTTCCCGGTGACAAGCAGCCGTGCGTGGCAAATTGGCGTGACGCCAAGTGCCCGCCACACCGAGCCCCCTCTTTTGCCCTATCTCACGTTCTGTCTCCCCCGATGTGTGCACACACACACACACACGCACGCATACAGCACATCCCGGGTGACCGACTGGCCCACTGTGGGCTCTCGTCTCAGATGGTGCCCTGGCTTTGTTTCAGATGCCTTTTCCTCTCTAGGTGAACATACTCGCTTTCAAAGCTGTAATTGTAGGGCCCTTAATGTGTTAACCCTTGATATAAGTCCTCAAAGGCGGATGCACGTTTTTTTGGCAGAGGACCGAACACTCTCCCGCGATGGCATCAGATGCATGATATCATCATCATCAGAAATATGTCCGTGCTTGCTAGCTTTAGCTGTAAGCGCTAGACTAACATAGCCTCACCTGCATCACGCCTATAATTAATCAAGGTGAGTGGCACACCAGCCCATAAAATGTGTCTGTCTTGTGGCGCATATGTCATAGAGGGTAAAAGAGTGCATCATTTTGCCTCTTTGTCTTTGTCATGGATTCTGGGAAGCATTTCCTCCATCTCATTGTTGAAGGATACAGATGGCTCTTTTGATTGTGATAGGGATGTTTACAATAAAATATCGGACAGCTGCAGATAACCACGAGGCTCGTGAGCAGCGCAAGCTTTCATCCCTCTTTCCAGCGGGGAAAAGAGCCAGTGTTCGTATTTACCGCCAATCTTGTTTACAAAGTCAAATCAGCCCTTTACAGATTTAATTTGCGCCTGACAGCTCTCTCTCTTCGTCTTTCCCCTCCTTATCTCGCCCCCTTCCTCCACCCCTCCTCACGAGCCCTCGAGCTCCAAATAGATAAACTGCTGAAAATATGAGCGCTCAGGCGCTACATGAAAACAAATGAATGCAAATATCAGATCGGACTGGCAGTGGACTGGGAAGTCGTCACGCCGTTGCCTGTCTTTTTTTATTCCCTTTGAGTGGAAAATGTAGATAAATGTACGTATTATGCTGGATTGTAGTTTGCATTCGTATGTCAGCTTCAAGCCAGCCGTTGCCTGTAAATAGCTTTATTTTTATTGAGCAGTTGCAGGGAGATGATCAGTTCTGGCCCTTGAGCAGTAAATACGAAAATAAATGGAACGCCACGGAGTGGCTGAGTGTGTGTGTCTCTGTGGAAGATCTCTAGCTGCATTCGAGGAAGCAGCCGCAAATTGTACTGGGTTGAAATTGCTGGCCCGTTAAAAAGCTGCCCATAAGTTCACAGAGTGGCCGGTACTACTGCATTAAAGGATATAATCATGTACAGGCGGCCTGCCTTCAGGCCTTTCCAAACCATCTCTCTCACACAGAGAAAGTGAGTAAAGATGCCTATGACCAGTATGAGAGTTTTAGGACAGTTGACCGACTGCCACTAGCTGTATTTGGTCAGCGCTGCATTGATCATGTACATGTGTTTTTATGCCTTTCAAACTTGACTTAAACATTTGGTGTCCATAGAAAAAAATATACATATATGTGCATGTTAATAATAAAATAAAAAATAAAATGGGGCAAGTGAAAATTCTGGCAAGTCAAAATCTGAACTATTTGCCCAACTGGGCTTGCAGAGAGAAATCCTTATTGTAGAGCTCGTCTCTCTTTCCATTTCTCGTTTTCTGCATATTTGTCATAAGATAAGAATCACGCTTTCCATCTTTACGCCTCGTTCTTGTCTAGCAAATTGTGCTCTCAATTCCAGACTGTTGCAAGTTGTTTCCTGCCGATAGCTATCTTATCAGACTGTTTGTTATTTTTGCCAAAGATGTGATTCTCTAGATAACAAATCATAATATTATGTTTATTGAAGTACTTTCAGACTGATAACGACTACATACTCAAGGGAAGATTTGATCAACACGCTTTCTCTTTCTCTCTTTTGGAGAAACTGCCAGGGTTTTACAATGCAAGCAGTGTGGAGCTCTATTGTGTCAACAGAGCTGATGTTTTGTGTGCTGTCTTTGCCATGACAGGATAAAGAGTTAATTAAAGTGAAGTACAACATTCCTTTATGAAGCTAGAAAAACAGAAATGGCATTGTATCATGTTAAAGTGAGGGTATGTGCTTACTTGTGCTTATCTCACTGTAGAGGTGGGCATCTTAACAGTCACATGCATTTTATAATTGTTGCACTGTTACGGAGTATGATACTCAAACACACATGCACAATGTATGCGATCACTTATTGGACTTATTGTCTGTTCTTTTAGGTGCCGGTATCCATGGCAATGATGACCCCACAGATGATAACTCCTCAGCAGATGCAGCAGATCCTCTCTCCGCCTCAGCTCCAAGCTTTACTCCAACAGCAACAAGCCCTAATGCTGCAACAGGTAACGCACACCAACACACGTGCACCATGCATGTCACCACACACAGAACTTAAGATAATATTTGTAAATGTCTGGGCTGCTCAGACATGACGTGTCCAAACAAACCACACAAAAGGTACATTTTTCAGCGCCAATTGGTGCAAATTTTATTGGCTAATCAAAATATCACTGTATGCTATTTGCTATAGCATGTCCTCTAAAAGCTGTGCTGCAGGGACATGTTTTGCACCATATGCCATTGTTTTCCAACAAAGTGTATGACATCATAGAGTTTTTCATGAAGTTTCGTTATTTGATTTATTATTTGATTTGTTATAAAAAAAAATTATTTTGGAGTATACAGGTGCTGGTCATATAATTAAAATATCATCAAAAAGTTGATTTATTTCACTAATTCCATTCAAAAAGTGAAACTTGTATATTATATTCATTCATTACACACAGATTGATATATTTCAAACATTTATTTTAATTTTGATGATTATAACAGACAACTAAGGAAAATCCCAAATCCCCCCAGAAAATTAGAATATTGTGAAAAGGTTCAATATTGAAGACGCCTGGTGCCACACTCTAATCAGCTAATTAACTCAAAACACCTGCAAAGGCCTTTAATGGTCTCTCAGTCTAGTTCTGTAGGCTACACAATCATGGGGAAGACTGCTGACTTGACAGTTGGCCAAAAGACAACAATTGACACCTTGAACAAGGAGGGCAAGACACAAAAGGCCATTGTAAAAGAGGCTGGCTGTTCACAGAGCTCTGTGTCCAAGCACATTAATAGAGAGGCGAGGGGAAGGAAAAGATGTGGTAGAAAAAAGTGTTCAAGCAATAGGGATAACTGCACTCTGGAGAGGATTGTGAAACAAAACGCATTCAAAAATTTTGGGGAGATTCACAAAGAGTGGACTGGAGCTGGAGTCAGTGCTTCAAGAACCACTACGCACAGACGCATGCAAGACATGGGTTTCAGCTGTCGCATTCCTTGTGTCAAGCCACTCTTGAACAACAGACAGCGTCAGAAGCGTCTCGCCTGGGCTAAAGACAAAAAGGACTGGACGGCTGGTCCAAAGTTATGTTCTCTGATGAAAGTAAATTTTGCATTTCCTTTGGAAATCAGGGTCCCAGAGTCTGGAGGAAGAGAGCTTGAGGTCCAGTGTAAAGTTTCCACAGTCAGTGATGGTTTGGGGTGCCATGTCATCTGCTGGTGTTGGTCCACGGTGTTTTCTGAGGTCCAAGGTCAATGCAGCTGTATACCAGGAAGTTTTAGAGCACTTCATGCTTCCTGCTGCTGACCAACTTTATGGAGATGCAGATTTCATTTTCCAACAGCACTTGGCACCTGCACACAGTGCCAAAGCAACCAGTACCTGGTTTAAGGACCATGGTATCCCTGTTCTTAATTGGCCAGCGAACTCGCCTGATCTTAACTCCATAGAAAATCTATGGGGTATTGTGAAGAGGAAGATGTGATATGCCAGACCCAACAATGCAGAAGAGCTGAAGGTCACTATCAGAGCAACCTGGGCTCTCATAACACCTGAGCAGTGCCACAGACTGATCGACTCCATGCCACGCCGAATTGCTGCAGTTATTCAGGCAAAAGGAGCCCCAACTAAGTATTGAGTGCTGTACATGCTCATACTTTTCATGTTCATACTTTTCAGTTGGCCAAGATTTCTAAAAATCCTTTCTTTGTATTGGTCTTAAGTAATATTCTAATTTTCTGAGATACTGAATTTGGGATTTCCCTTAGTTGTCTGTTATAATCATTCAAATGAAAAGAAATACATATTTAAAAATATCAGTCTGTGAGTAATGAATGAATATAATATACAAGTTTCCCTTTTTGAATGGAATTAGTGAAATAAATCAACTTTTTGATGATATTCTTTTGTATGAATATATGATTATATGACCAGCACCTGTAGAAAACTATGATAACTATTCTACACATAATTGTGAGATATAAAAGTCACTTCTATAAGAAAGTCACAATTGTGAGATAGCCGCAAATGAGAAATAGTGTCAGATGTGAGAGTTTAATTTACAAGAATAAAGCAATTCTAAAAAACATGTTCACCTATGCTGCATTTCTTTGATCAAAAATACAGTAAAAACAGTAATACTGTGGAATATTATAAAAATAACTGTTTATTTTTTTACTCAGAAACGTAGAAACTTTTTTACTTAGAAACTGGCTTCTATGCAAAAACGTAACATTAAGTGGAAAATATCAAATTGGAGCCAAGGGGTGCATACTAAAACAAGCATTCTAACCCTTTTCGAAAATATAGAGCACTTAGACACAAAAATCACACACGCTTTGTTCCATACTTCCCTAAGAAAACTTCTTCCCTCCCGTCCTGCCCTCTAACTGCTTAAGCCATACATGTTTTATAGGAGAATCCGGCCAGCTTGACGGAACATCCTTCAGCTGTTGCCAGTGCTTTTATAGAGTGCTGTCGGATGGCACAGTAAATGCACATTCATGCGTGATCCCCGTTAATAGGCCCTGAGTGTAGATGTCAGAGTGTGTAATGTAATCACGTTTTGTGTAACTTTGATTGCATACTCATAGGCATGCCCGGAATGATATCTTTCCCGGCTTTGATGTTACTTGGCTCTGGCGTTTATAAGCAGCATTTACTAGCGTACTAGTGTCGACGACGCCTCCTTTGGCTGGTGTCGCTACACGTCGACTCGCCGGCGGTCAGGGAGCACTTATGTTAGAGTGAGGACAATGTTTCTCACCCAGCTGCTGAGCCAGACTTCTCCATATCTCTTCCCGTCTCTTTCTTTCTTTCTTTCTTTCGTTCTTTCGTTCTTTCTTTCGTTCTTTCTTTCTTTCTTAGTTGCATGGCCTCTGCTATCTCGCTGTGATATCACTTGGAGGCCTGAGGTGTGGCCCCCGAGCAGACATGAAGAAACAAACAACCCCGTTTCTCTCACGTCTCTCAAATATTTAACATCATCCCAAAAGTCGCAACCCTCGACCTTTTCACACACACCTCTCGGGCAAAAATCAGGTCCGGCACCTCTCCGTAACCTCTTTGATTAAGACTTTCACAACTACAAGACGAAAAAAGAGTTTTCTGTTACATAAATGATCTTGACAGAGTAGAATTGATTTACAGTAGTAGTAAGGAGGAGGAGGTTGCTTTAGGCGAGTATAAATTGCACTGAGCAGATCTGACAAATTTATCAAGAGTCGCTCGATCACAGAAATCAAAATTCAGCTGTTTGAGAAAGAAACTTAGCACTTTTGTCCCCCTCCCCCCGCTTTATTTCTCTCTTTTTTTTTATTCTATATTTAACAAGGATATTGAAATTGAAATAGTTACCGTTCATGGGCCGTTTTACATCTCCAGTAAAAGCCAGTGGGTTTAATGGTTCACAGTGGTGATGAACCACGTGAGAAGTGGCTTTTAATGCTCACTCTTTCGCACACGGCAAATGGAGCAATCAGAGAGCCTGCCAACACACACATACAGCAATCCGTCCCTGATCTCATCCCAGTGTGTGTGGGAGAACGAGTGGGCTTTGGCTTTTTCTGCATGTGAATACCCTTAAAAATATGATTTTTACATACAAAGACAGAGCAAGCGCGGGAAAGAGAGAGCAAGTGCATGTTTATGTATGCGTGTGCACTTATGCATGTGTGAGTTAACCTTTACATCCCTCCAACCCTTAATTACAGCCCAGCTGATATATTTTTCCTTTTTTTATCCCCTCTCTGTGCTGTTAAGTAAAACCAAGGTCACAATAATGGGAATCTAAGGTGAATGCCTTTCAAGGCATGCAGTTAACGTGAAAAGGGCCCACTGAATCAAATCATTAAAAAACCCTTAATTATTCTTTAATTATTCCCGCAACTATTCAGCTTCATATTGGCAAGAATTAAAGGGGTAATGAGTGGACGAGAGGCAGCGGGGCCAGGCGGGCGGCAGCGAGGCGTGGAGAAGAGTTTAAACCGAGAGACAGGCGACATATTGCAATCCAAATGCCTCTAGTGTGGTAAATGGAGTTTCGCTTCACACCTTACGGCTCGCTGACTTCCTCTGTTTGAAAGGGCCGTAGCTCGGCATCGCAGGTAGCTCACCTTCAATATCCTTCAATAGAAAAACAGGTAGTAAAAAAGGATGCAGTGGTGTGAAATGCTTTTGTAGAGGAAAAACGGTGTAGAACCACTCGCCTGGTAAAACAGTGGGATATGAGCAAGTTCAAGGCTCATTTAAGACCAAAGAATTGTGTACACTTTGGTTGGCCCAAGTTAAGTTTTTCTGAGGACAGACAGCCAATCAAATGATAGTTTTCTGTCTTTTGCACTGTCATTCTGTCAGCGACATAGCCTGGAATTGTTGAACATCAGGCCTGTTGATAGTTTGACCTGGGACAGGGCTGTCACCAGAACATATAGAATGGGGAGGCATTTAGTTTTCATGAGGGGCACACTTTATCTGAGAAACAGACATTCGCCAAAACAATAACAACCCGTATTTATTATAACTGAAATAAATACAAGTTCTATATTAACACCAAAACACAAAATAGTCCATCCTAACTACACCAAAACTCGTTTGCATTATGCACACTTCGTAAAACATCACAAAAGCCACACAAAAGCACTTCTATTAAAAGCACAAAGAGTCACAAAAGCACTTCTATTACTCTAATAACACAATATTTCTGAGTGATGGTCATTTATAAATATAATTGTTTCAAGTTCTGTTTTGTGTAATAATGCATAACATATACATTTTAGGCAGAGGGAGAACCAACTTCAAGGCTAAAGCTTCCCCTTTAAAAATATTTAAATGGATTTACTTGAAATAGATTCAAGTTACTTGTCACCGCACAATCTACACATCCTGGCATAAACGCTCCAGATAAATAATTTGTTATTAAAGCGTTTACATTCACAAACCATTTTTAATAGAGAAGCAAGCATACTTATTTGGCATGGCAGAAAGCATGCAAAGAGAGCTCCCTTTATAATCACTAAAAAGCTGTCAATCATCTTTATTCATCGCGATCAATGAAGCTGTTGTTTGTAATAATGTTTGTTATAATGAGAGGATTTGCGAGCGTGCAGAACTCAGAATCCACTCGCCACACAGAAAAATGCCAGAGTTTTTGTTCAGTGCTACCTTTAAACATCTCAGATTAGCCATTGCGTTCACTAAATCGACAGATATGTTTGGGATTGACTACATTGCCCAACGCTACAAAAACACATTGTAAATAGAAACCTTTTACTTTTCCAGAGTGCAAAATATTGTTAGCCGTTGGCAGCTTTTCCTTTTAAAAGTAATCAGAAGGACCAAAATGGTTTGAGTGAGAACATTCCAATCTAGTCTCAAGTCCCTGGACAGGGGAAGGCCAAGCTTTGCCCAGCTTTACACGTGCTCCTAAATTTCTGATTCACATTTCTAAAAATGTGATATTTAAAGTTATCATTGAAGAGTGTTCCTGTGAACT
The DNA here is from genome assembly GCA_023566225.1 of Romanogobio albipinnatus. NCBI lineage: Eukaryota > Metazoa > Chordata > Actinopteri > Cypriniformes > Gobionidae > Romanogobio > Romanogobio albipinnatus. Next base: position 20,437,235 of record CM042254.1, on the reverse strand, counting down.
AAATGCTGCAGAAGACATTTAGTTATGGAATATGTGAATGGCCAAATCCACAGAAATAATGTTTTTGCTCTCAATAGTAAGTTTGGTTAGGGGGGTACGTTGGCACTGTCCCCCAATATACCCCACCACCTTGGTGACGGGCCTGACCTGGAAAAGGTTTATAGGTTTAATATTCAAGTATAAACTAAAATATTTAATCAGTTCTTGCACCTGTGTAGAGAAATGTTTGATTTGTGAGTGTTTTGAATTTATTATTTTTAATAAATTGGTTCACAAAGGGAATAATACATTAGTGAATCTGTTTGAATCAAATTATAATGAAAATTAAAAATAAATTCCTTTTCAATAATCACAAATTACTGGAAAGGTCAAGGAAAAGTCAATTTATTCAAGAGTTTTTGAGCATGTTTATTAAAAGTACACTAAACGTATTATGTGTCGCGTCTTTTTAAAGTTGTACACAGTGTTGTGATGTGGGATGTAGCCCACTATTAAGTGCCTCATTCCTTGAGTAAACCTGCATTACATCTGTAAACAGTATGTGTGATAAGGAGTTAATGAGGGTATCATTATTCTACTTTTCTCCACCAGCTGTAGCCACCGTCCCCCAGTCGCTCCTCCACTGCCCCTGCATATCCAAGGGCCTCCGTGCTCGGCTCTTTCGGTCAACATGTACTTCCATGTCAGATAGTTCATCCATGCAAAACTGAGATTTTAATCTTAATAGGCTTTCCTGGGTAAATTAATAATCTGAAAGTAAAACAAACAGCGGTGGGTCTGCGGTGGCCACTGCGGTTAGCCAGAGCTACGGTTGGAGATGTGTAATGACAGTGTTAGTGGGTGCAAGCCAGTCTCACTTAGGACTCTGTAAAAGAGTAGCTAGTTGAAAGTAGCAGCTAGTTCAAACAGGCGAAAGTAAACATGGTAGTGTAACAGGAAGACTTTCTCATGTTTAATATTTTTCTCCTTCAAATGCAGGAAATGAGAGTATTATTGTGAGTGTATTATTTTAAATATTTGCCAGTTTAAACCTCGCCCATATACAGTTTCTTCTTGTCTTTTTTTATTTTTTATTTTTTAATTATTATTATTTCCAGGTTTTCAAGTGAGCATTAAAGGCATGTTACTTCTTAAAACGTTCATGACATTTCTGATTATCTGAATTATATTAAATTAACTACAAAAAAGTTATTTCAGATAGAAAACTGATGAGACTTTCCATAAGATTGTATATCTTCAATAGACCCTCGATTATCAAGTTTCGATCAGACCCCAACACAAAGTATGAAGAATAATAATAGTGATGTTTGCCTTAGCAACTAATAAAAACGCTTCCTAAAGTTTTGAGAGAATTAGTAATTCAGTATTGTAAATGATTAATCCTATCTCTACTGTTCTGCCCTCACACACCTGTTTCTTGTTTTTGCCTAATAATCTTCATTGTTCTGGAGAATGAAACCTACCCTAACCCTACTATGCACACTTAAAATCATTGACTTCCACATGCCTCGGTCTGTTCCTAAAGCTTTTAATCAGCGCAAGGTGTGCCATGGCGAAGTGTTTCACTGTGATAAAGCACATACAGGTCTGTGTTTACCTGTGTAGAGCAGATAGAGACTCATTCAGCTGAGCCCTGAATAAGTAACCAGTGTGTAAACACCTTTCTTGTGCTTTATTAACTACACAAAACCCTCATGCAAGCAAACAGAACTGCAAAAACATCTAAAAGGTACTTTTTTCCCCATTTGACAATGGCGTGATTTTGTGTTTAATAAACTTTCCTGCACATAATTAATGGATAGTACCAGGAATAGGGAAGCATCAGTGTAGGAATCAAGCTGGTGTCTGTATTTCAGATCTCTCAGATCCTTAAGGCATACATTGGCTTTTTGTGCTGACCTCTGGCTGGTTTCTACCACCTGTGTTTTAATCATAACTGTATTTCAGGATTTACGGAAACTGCTCTGAGATCAGAAGCGAAGGGCAAATTTTACCAGCGCTTTCCCAGGCAGGTGTTGTGTGTTTTAGTTCAGTCAATCATAAATAAGGAAGCCTGTCTCCACACTGTCAGGTATGCCACGTCAAGATATGGGTGGACAGATGATTTACAGGACACATTCATACGGCACCTGCCAGGTGTTTAAGCTGCCTTTTAGAGGAATGCTGAAAAAATATGAATATACCTTATTATGGAGGCACTTTAGCCCTTAAGCAAGAAGCTGATCTTGTTTTATCCTGTTTTAATTTTTTTGATGCCTTTAGACATATGCGACTCCATGTACCCAGCTGCCTCATCGTAGAAACACAGTGTCTTGTGACTCATTTGATAGCCCCGCAATTTCCAGTGTAAGCAGATGGACAGGACAGTTTTTGGGCAGCCTATTGTGCCATGGTGTCTCTTTACTTGAGAAGCACTGATGTTTAAATGCCCTTTATTGGGTTTGCGCAGTGTAATAAACAGAATGGAGAGAAAAGGTACAATACATGCGCCCTTCATACTAGGATGCAGTACAGATAAATCTGGTTTTGTTTTAAAGTGTATGTTATTGACGTTTTGTTGAAGTGCTCCTTTTTTCCTACATATTTGTGCTATGTACTTGCAACACTGAAGTGTGCATTTTTCTCACACTAACAAATGTAAAATGTTCTTGTTTCTTAGTAAATATCTAAACGAATTGTAATAATAAAATTAATTGACTTTACATAAGCTTTGCAAAATAGCATAACATATAATGAATACTTTTCAGAAAATGTTCCTTAATTGAGAATATTTTCAAGCATAAATGTAACAGTTTAGTTAGATTTATGCTTATGCCAATATGGGGTAAATAAACAAAATGTTTATCTGATGCAGTTTGTTTGTTTAATTATTCATTCGTTTATTAGTTTATTTATGTATGCATGTATGCATTTTTTTTCATTCATTCGTTTATTATCATTATTATTGAATTTAATGATGATTTTTTTTTTTTGCAGTATAGTGTTACATTTCTGTTAAATTAAAATCATCTTTCTCTTTGTCTAGCTGCAGGAGTACTACAAGAAGCAACAGGAACAGTTGCACCTCCAGCTCCTTACCCAGCAACAGCAAGCAGGGAAGCAGGCCAAAGAGGTGAGACACCCCTGTCCCCTCCCTCTGTAGTGCACTTTACAGTGTACTTCACCCTCATAGTACCCTAGATGAGCATCCTCAAGGAGGCTGACACATCATTTGTCACACAGCAGAGGCCAGTTCCTCTTGAAAGCCAGAAACCAACTCTTTGAAAATAAGTGTATTCTCATATGTGAGATGATTGCATGACTGATTGCATGCTGCACTGAGCGGCACAGACCTTATAAAGGCTCTGTAATCACTGAGCATTACATGAAATCCTCAGTAGGAAAACAGACAAAGGTTTTTTTCCCTCCTCTCTCAAGCACTCAATTGCATTTTGTGTATTAAGTGATTCAAAAATGCGGATTAAGACATTTGGGGAATATGGATTTTCATTTCTCTGCCGTTGACCAAAGTCATGCTCCAAACCTTACCATGGGCTTCCCTGCTAATACTTGTTAAGTATTAATTTACAAGTCGCCGCTTGCTAAGCCTAGTGGAAAATCCCTATTACAACCCACTATGGCGGAGTTGACAAGTTTCTTTAATTGTCAATTAAGGCACTGGAGGAGGAGAAGGACCTGATCTGGGTAATGAAGGTGAGGGGGGAATCATGTTGGATCACTGAGGATAAGACTGCAGCACAACAAAGGCGAGGGCATAATCACTGTCTGCGCACTGTGGGAGAGGAGATCTGCGCTAATCTGGCGGTCAAATGAAATCCAAACTTTTGCGGCCTGTGTGTTAGTGGCGTGAGCTATATCTGATTCAACTTAATCAAGGAGTTTCCACGAGGGCTTAATGAACAAACGGCTTAGTTTAGAGATTAGTACATAACAGCTAGCAACATGCAGGTTACCATAGCTTGTGTAGATGAAAGGAGACCAATGATTTGTATTTGTGTCCTGCTAAAAACCAGCCTAAGATAGTTTTCTGGTCTTTAAACTGGTTTAGGATGGTCTAGTCGGCATTCCAGCCTCTACAAACTGGTGTTAAATTAGTTTAACTGGTTTTACAGCCTTTCTATCTGAAAATGGCAAAGATTATCACATATCTGTTAGCACAGTTGCTAGCAAGATGCAGGTTATGGTACCATGTGTTGATGAAAGGAGAACAGTGGGTTTGAGTTGAGTCCTGCTAAACAACTTGTTCAAACCAACCCACGATAGCTTTCTGGTTTTTAAGATGGTTTAAGATGGTCCAGTTAGCCTCCCCAAACTTGTGTTAAATTGGTCTAGTTTGTCTCCTAACCTCACTAAACTGGTGTTAAGATGGTGTAACTGGTCAGTCAAATTGTTTTACAGACTAACTATCTGAAAAGAGCCCAAAACCATCAAAAAAGAAGAGATTAGCTGCTATACAGTTGCAAGCTAGATGCAGGTTATGGTAGCCTGTTTAAATTAAAGGAGATCAGTGAATTTGTGGAATTGAGGTGAGCCCTGCTAAACAAACCAACCTAAGATAGCTTTCTGGTTTTTAAGCTGGTTTAAAATGGCCTAGATTGTCTCCAAGCCTGACTAAGGGGATTTCTGTCTCCCAGCTGGCATTCTATCTGAAAAGCACCTAAAAACCATCAAAACAGAAAACACATCACCCTATCCAGTTTGACCATGTTAGGAGACAGGTTTAAATGAGAGAATAATCTACAGTCTCGGTTGTATTTATGGACTCGGCTAACAACTCCATCTTAAGTAGGACATTTCCCATCTAAGCTGTATAGGGTTGAAGGTGGTTTGCAGGCCTCTGTATGTGTGATCAAAAAATGAATGAGTTCTTGACTTCATAGCAGGTGAGAGACTGAGGTGGGGGAGAATGCTATAGGACATGGAGGACAAGGGATTAAGACACATTAGATATGCCCTGGACAGCATAGTGACTGATAGAGCAAATGCGTGGCAAATGCATAAGGTGCCCAAAACACACACACACACACACACACACGCACTTCAAATGAGACCACTATCCTGACATTTTCCACAGATAGTCAAGGAACGTGACAGAGACAGAAGGGAAAAAAAGACAAGGAAAAAGTGAGAGGGAGGGGAAAGGTATAAAAAAGCAGGACTAACCTTATTCAAGGCCTCAGGAGTTTTTTAGACATTTTCTCTTATTAAATATTAGAGCAAGGGAGATGGCGTGCTCTCTGAGTGGATGGAGAGCAGGGAAATAAAATCGGGAGGGCATTGGTCAGCTCCTCTTCCCCGCAGATCAGCTCACGTTTGTTCAGGGCCTCTTTAGTCGGTCTGAAATTTAGCACTACGCAACTAATGTAGACAAGAATGCTGAACACACACTGAACGTGTCACACAATTTTATTAGGTAGGAAATCTAGTGTACCTGTAGCTGCTTTGCTTAAAGATGTTTTGCTTTTTCTCAAATTAAAATTTAAATAATATTAAAATAGGTTTAAATTATTTTATATACTATTACTTTTTATATTAATATATATATTTTTTTAATTATTAGTATTATTATTATTATTATTATTATTATTATATAAGTACTATGAATGAAGGCCAGTATCACTGATACCAGTACTGATACTGGTTTCTCTTTTAAATAGTTTTATTTTCGTCAATTCTTTTAGCCATTAATTGTAGCCATTCAACATTACAGTATAATCTTAGCTGTAAAGCTATCGATTTTAAAAATTTAATAGGTTTTAAAAAATATAATTTTATTTATTTTAATTTAATGTTTACATTTACTGTAGTTGTGCCTTTAATACATCAGGGCTTACCACTAAGGTTTTTTTTCCTGCTGACCCAGTTGGGCCGGGTTAAGAATTTTTACTTTAAAGGGGTGGTAAAACACATTCTTTCGAAGGCTTGATTGTGTTTGTGGGGTACACTGTAACATGTGTTCATGCTTAGTTTTTAAAAAAATTCATTATTTTTCATATATTTTACCTTTATTCTACACTGCTCTGTCCCTCCTTGTAAAAATGGTCTGATGGTTTCCGGGTTGTATGAAGCCAGTCCCTCAAAAATACGCAATGGGCTCAGATTGGTTAGCTGGCCCAGTGTGTTGTGATTTGCCAACCGCCTAGTGCACGTTTGTCGGAAACGTCACGCCCCTTACCTTTACCGGTAGACTGTGCTTTGGGTAGTACAATGGCGTCTATAAAACCATACCAATTTGAGCCCGAATCAGACCCAGATAATTTTAGTGAAGATGATCGAGCAGAACCTGTTCAGTCCTCAAGAGTAAAGACTGCGGATCTATAGTGATCGCTACTGAATGGCACTGCTACTTTTGTATTTTTAGAACGAGAGCCAAATATCTGTCGCAAGAATGAACACTAAACATTGGCTTTACTAGCAGCCAAATCAAACACAGAACCATGTTTAGCATGCCTGTAGATAAACAATACATATAAGCTCTAATCAAAGAATAATTTACACTAATGCCAAGTTCGCTGTTGAGATTAAAAAAAAGTTTGTAACGTTAGGTGTTTGTCGGATAACGTTAAGTATGAATGAGCATTTAACAAACTGGTTTGCAGAGCCAAATGAGCGTTGTCATGTTTACTTCCTTGCTACAACGCACAATTAACAATACGAACTATTACAGGAAAACACATCGACGAAAAATTAATCATACTTACAGGTTGTGGCCCGTAAACAGCTTCTGTTTTTAAATCCATCTTTCAGGACAAGCCTTTGTGCGAATCCTTCATTGAACTCGTGAAGATTGTGGAAGCTTTCCTCCGTAAAATGTGCAGCGGGAGCCGCACGCGCCCGTCTCACATTGGCAGTGTTTGTCTCGCGCAGTTGAACCGCGGCTCGTGTATTGCAAATACAGACGAATATTCTCCATTATGTCACATTTTCCGGTCTTCTCCTCCGACCCCTGTCTGTCTCGTGCTTTGATTTATGATGGGCAGCATATCTCTGCTGCAAATGCGACCGTGTTCCCCTCTGTCTCATACACACATTCATATAACGTTATATGTTAAACGCACTGCAACGCACCCCCGTCCCTAGGAAGGCTGAACAAAGTGGACCTGCAATCCGGATGAAAATAACAGCGTTTCGTCAGCATTGGCAACAACACTCCAGCCTACTAACTAGCCTACCACAACAACTATTCCTCACAGCGATACAAAATGTAACTTTGTAGATGTTGTTTATGCTCAAACCGCAACATTGCACACTAGCTAAAGTTAGAAAAGTGAAATCGTGGTTTACCACCCCTTTAAGACCTGACACACGACGTGGATCTGATCCACATCCTAAGCCTTTCGTTTTATTTAACACTTTAACTCGTTTAAAAGACAATTTGCTATGCTATTTGAAGCAACATTATGTGCGCACGTTTTGGGTGTTTGTTCAGGGAGAGCTGCTTCATAGACTTGATTTGAGCACAGATTTGACTTTTTTTGCTTATCGTTGCGTTTGAATGTCCATAATTAATTATTTTAACTGATAAACGCATGCTGTTTGGATTATCACAGCAAGGAAATCGGATATATATGCATATCGGATTAGGACATGTTTAGGGTTTCATCTGTGTGTGTTTGTGTGTTGTCTGCCATGTAGTGGTGTTCCCCTGGGGACGAGTGCACTGACAGCATTGGACTAAAAGTAAAGCAGTCAGGCGTGAGACGAAAGAAGATAGAAACACGAGAACATGTGGTGTTTCTCATCCCTCTAGCGCTCTTTTAAATCCCTTCGTCCTCTGAAACCTACCTTTCCTTGTACTACCATGCTGTTGGTTCAACTGGCACAGGAATCTGACCACTGACGCCATGAAGCAAACTGTATCTCATAATACCGCCACCTCAATTTTGTCATCAATATATTTTATTTTCCTTTCATTCGTCATTATTAGCATCATATTTCAACAATCAAGGCCTGTTTTATATTGTGTGATTTGAAATCCGAGGCTCATACTCAGGGCTCTGTTTTTGTAAAGCAGCAGAAGATGGAGAGATGATACGTTATGCTCTCCCTCAGTAAAAGATGCTTTAATTGCAGCCCATATCACTGCCAGTCAGCACAAGCAGGTTGAGAGGTGAGATAGACAGATAGAAGAGCGGGAGAGATGGTTGCCACACACATTTTTGCATCATCAATCCACACTTTTGCTCTTTTTCTGTTTTTTTTTTTTGTTTCGCCCCCTCTCTCTCTCTATCTCTCTCTCTCAGTTTGACGGTTGAGCTGTGGAGTCACCCTGGAGTCAGCCTAATGAAGTAGCGCTGTCAGTTGGGCCTGGCATGCCCAAACTCTGTTTGATGTGCTCATAAATCAAGCTGACAGGCCTGTTACTCCGCTAGCTTTAGCCACTCAACTGCATCTAATGTAAACAGCGTGCAGACACAATGTGTTAAAGAACTTGAACTGTGTCCCATGGGACCGAAACAAGGAGAGAAATAGAAAGGAGAGGAGACGGGGATGAAGAGGAGGAGGAAGAAAGGGATAGACATGTTGAATATTGACGTTAGCTCACTTCTTCGGTTGTGGTCTTTGGAACTGAATGTTCTTTGTTTGCACTTTTCACATCTTTCTGTCTCCAAGTTGAGGAGAACAGGTACTGCCCTTCACGGCGAGTTGGGGCCAGATTAAGAAAGAAGTTAAGACATTTCTTAAGGTAAATTCTAGGAAGTTTTTTAAGAGTGTTCCTAAGTCTAATGTTCCTGACATTGCTAATGTCAGACTATTGGAATCTGTGGTGAGTTGAGTCTCTTGTGCGGAGCACTATTTAAGTTCCTGCCTATTCCAGATCGTTCACTTATGAGGATTCGTGATTGTTAGGATGCTGCCTTTGCTTATGTAGGGTGTAAGGAACAAAGCAGCTCAGTAGGTTTTGGAAAGGGCTTGTGTTTTCTCTCTTCTCTGTTGATGTTGACCCATGTGGCCCTTTCCCATGAGGCCTTGTGCCCCGGGTGGCGGCCTCAGACACTTCTCTGACAGCGAGATTAAGAAACTACCTTTAATTATTTTCCTTTTTTATTTTCCTTCCCTCCTTCAACATATTTTTCTCTCTCCCCTCCACTTTTTTGCGCCGTTATCTTAATGGAGATAAGGCCCTTCTCTCATTGGGGGAACATCAAAAAGCGTGTCTCTGGAAACAGTGGTTTGACTCAGGCCGGTTCAGGAAGGAGGACATTTATCACCATGACACCAACTGACCTTATCGGTACATGCCATGTATTCCATAGCACTCACACTTACCCTTACACACACAACTCAAACTCAACTCTCCAAATCTGCACCTTTCTGCTCTTGAAATAGGTGAATATTTTAATGGTGACCCATATACCATGTATACTTTGAAAAAGGTTTCCAAAACGCTACCCATCTTCCATTGTTCAGAAAACCAGTTATGCTTCTGTTCAAAAGTTTGGGGTTTGTAAGATTTCCTAATGTTTTTGAAAGAAGTCTCATAGAAACTGAATTTAATCAAAAATACAGTAAAAAGTTAATATTGAAAAAGTGTCACATGATCCTTCAAAAATCATTCTAATATGCTGATTTGGTGCAAAATAAATATTCGTTATAGTAAATGTTGGAAACTATGATTTTTTTGTGTTTGTGGAAACCGTTATACTTTTTCTCAGGATTTGTTGATGAATTGAAAGTTCTATATAAAAACATTTATTTTAAATATTCGTTTTGTCTTTTGAGAAATGAATGCATCCATTTTATAAAAGTATTAATTTCATTTAAAAAGAAAAAATATATATATATATCATTCTGACCCCAAACTTTTAAACGGTAGTGTAGTCCCGGCCCAAACTCCCAAAATGTCATCGGTTGAGTCAATAATGCCAGGTTAGGTCACTTTAAACATATAATACATGCATCACTTTTAATAGCTTTTTTCCAGCCTTTTCTTCACCTTGGCCCTTTTTCTGTTCTTTCCCACCTCTGGCTAAAGATCTGAAGGGTTTTTTATACAAGTTTAGGGCTAGTCTTGGAGTACACTGTGCTTATGTCATAGCTGATAAAACGGTTTGCTCATTTTTCATCTCTTTGTTAAACGTCATTCCATCAGCTGGAACAAAAATAAATCTCTTGAAAGCTGAATGATGGCTTTTGTTTATGAAACAGCGAAAGAGAGTTTTGGAGTCTCAAGTTTCACAAAACACATTTCATGCATAGTGAAAAAATACCAAGCCTTATCGTAAAATGATAAACATCTGATGTCATGTAATCTGGAACTGTTCTTAACATTGCGCACAGATGTTGTTAGTCACTGTTTATTGCCGTGTTAATTGCGAGCCAACCACATGCTAACAGATTGCTACACGCAGGAATGAACAATCGTGTTTGCGAGCGTGTCTTTGGTGTCGGTCCTAGACCACATGGAACTGTCACTCATAGATTAATGCATTATCTCTTAATGCACGAGGCTTCACAATGCACTTCAACACTTTGAACCGAGCCTCAGAGTTTTGCTGGCTGCTTGTTGTCTACCGCCACAGGAAGTGCTTTGGTGATTGCTGGGGAAAATATCTCTATTCCAGGATATGTCCTATCTAAACATGTCCTGGACGAGGTTGAAGGCTTATAAAAACCAATGAATGTCTCCTCTTTCCCGCCCTCTTTATCCTGCAGCTCTCCAAGTCTCTTCCTCCTGCTTTTCCCATCTTTGTTATGTTGTTTAACATGCTAACATGCTTCTCTCTCTCTCTCTCTCTCTCTCTCTCTCTCTCTCTCTCTCTCTCTCTCTCTCGCTCTCTCTCTCTCTCTCTCTCTCTCTCGCTCTCTCTCGCTCTCTCTCTCTCTCTCGCTCTCTCTCTCTCTCTCTCTCTCTCTCTCTCTCTCGCACTCTCGCTCGCTCGCACTCTCGCTCGCTCGCACTCTCGCTCGCTCGCTCTCTCTCTCTCAATTCAATTCAATTGTGCTTTATTGGCATGACAATTGTTGCAATGTATTGCCAAAGCATTTCTATTTCTTGCAGAGAATCAACATATGTACATACATTAGATAAATATAATAATAAATAATATTAATATATATATACACACACACACACACACACACACACACACACACACACACATACATATACATATGCATATATATATATATATATATATATACACATACATATACATCGATTTATTTATTTTATTTAGTAAAAACAATCAATAAACATTTCGAATTCTAGGAACAGTTTAGAATTCGGTGTGTGTGAGCGCGTCACTGATTGGTCGACTCCTCCCTCTTTTTGTGGCAGGCATTAATATATCTTGCTGCTAGTGGGATACAATCTCTTTTTTCACCTAATAAATATTGAAGTTTTGTTTTATAGTTTAATTTTACGAAGTCGGGGCAAAGTATTTTGAATTCTGGATAAAAAGTGTTTCTGATTTGTTCATAGTTTGGGCAGCTGGTGAGGAAGTGTGTCTCTGTCTCCACTTCTCCAGCGGTGCAGTACGGGCAGATGCGGCTCTCTCTGGGCAGCCAGTTCTGTCTGTATCTGCCCGTCTCTACGGTCAGTGTGTTGATTGCTCAGTCTGTACCTCGTCATTCTTCTTCTGAACTCAGTTTTTCACTGCGCTCAGGTATTCTGCTGTTGTGTAGCTTCTGTTTAGGGCCAAATAACATTCCAGTTTACTTTGTTTTTGTGTTGTTTCAGTCCAATAGGTCAAGTAATTTTCTCTTTGTGCTTTAATAATTTGATTGGGCCGAATTGTGTGGATGAGTGTGTGTGTCCTGAGGCTGGCAGTTGTTAGTGGTTACTATCTCTCTCTCTCTCTCTCTCATTCTCAGCAGCAGCAGTTGGGGAATAAACAGTTGGCTTTCCAACAGCAGCTGATCCAGATGCAACAACTACAGCAGCAACATATTCTGAATCTACAAAGACAAGGCCTGGTGAACCTACAGCCGGGCCAAGGAGCAGTACCCATTCAGAGCCTGCAGCAAGGTACACATACCGATGCAATTATGCAGTATCTGTTAAACAAGGCTCAGGATTCACTGTTTTTTGGCAAAAAGCACTATGTCAACTGAGTAGAATGTCCCAATACTCAGTATTTCATATACAGTACCTTTATGACAAACTACTTCTGTTGAGTTTCAACAGACACTTTGCCCTCCTTTGAGGACTCGGGTACTGCCACCATTCTTGTTTTTCAGTTAAAATATCTAAAAATCCTTAAGATGAATTAAGACTCAACACTGCATAAAATATTCAGACTTGTTTTCATAGTTTGTATCTTGAATACAATTGTTTTTTATTACTGCACTGGCAGATTATCTTGTTTATACTTACAATAAGTGGGAAAATGTACTTTGTTTAGTGAGACAAAATACATTGTGTACATTTATTTTATGCTACGGACTTTTTAGATTTTCCAACTGGAAAACAAGTCAAAGACAAATAAACACTTAAAAAAATTGTTGAATGTTAATTTTAGGCCTTAGTTGAAAGAAAGAACAAACCAGTCAAAGGATTATGCCAAATATAATATAAAGGCAGATATACTATAATACAGATACACTTCATCAATAGTCAAATCAACTTATTGTTAAAAACATATTTCATGTATATCACTAAAATAGTTCAGTGTAATTAAAAATGTACTGTTTTATAAAATATTTGTTTTGCTATGTTTTTTACTTATTATAAGTTTCGTGCCATTAAGCTTAGCAACATGTTAATGTCAGACTATTGAAATCAATTAGAGTCACCTGCTATTTGTGTGACAAAGGAAGAATGTTATTTATCGAATTTAGTATGTGCTATTAATGTAAGGGAGATAATTTTGTTGCAGATACTGACTCACTTGAACTAATGCATATCTTTGAAGGTACAAAACTCCATTAGCTGGCCGATATTGACCACAAAAATCTGACTCTGTCAAGCCCCAGGGTGAGGTGCTACAACCGCTGGCCTCTCAACCCGGTGGTCTGTCTCTTTCACAGCTCTCCTCTTGTCCTCAGCAGCCAGAAAACACCACATAACGTCTGATTCGCTCCTTTAGTGATGCCTATTAAAGGAAAGTGGAGCTCTGGAGGAAATGCAGTGTGCTAAATAAATGCAGCATCTGTGCTCATACCCGTAGCCTAGGACCAGATGGCAGTCTCAGGCTGAGGCCAGACCTGCGTCCGCCGCCCACTTATTCTTTCTTAGTCAGCCTCCACCACACACACACATGCTTGCTCTCAAATTGCCCCGCTACTACATGCGCAACCTTAAATGCTAATAAAGCTGGCTGTAAAATGAATCCCTCATTCTTCTTCCTCCAAAATTTGGCAATGAGCTATCATCTCAATCTATTAGAGCGGGATGAAGCCCCCCAGAGACTAACTACAGCCATGTCCGTAGAGCCACATGTGAAGCTTGTTAACTTAATCAGCTCATAAAGAGATAAAAGCAAAGCTTGATTGTTGGTTTTGTGGAAGGCAGTCATTTGGATAATAGGTAAAATATGCCACAAAATTCACCGGGCTTTGTGCACAGACTGGGAGGGGGCTTATGTGTGTGTGCGCATGTGAGTTTTACATGCTCCAGACGCGCTTATCCTACAGAAGGAAATGGAGGTTTTGGATCAGTTTTAAATGTATTTTTCCATTTTTCCTCATTTTGTCAAAGGGTCCAACCAGAAATGGATCTTGACTGCAAACTGGCCACCATTCGCCGAAATTAGACGCATCAACTTTTACAGGTTCCACAGCGGCCATAACATTACAAGAGCCTCAACAGGACAGAACAAACAGGGAGCCGACTCCAGTTCCATGCCGAAATCCCTGCCACTCTTGCCGATAGGGCCTCCAAAATGATCCCAGTCTTTTATTAGAGTGCTTGACTCTCATTCTCGCCCATTGCTCTTGACATCTCTGATTATTTCAGTCTTAAGAAAACATAGACTCGTCATCCGGAATCCTGAGTGGGCCTACCCCACACACACACAAACATATGCGCGAGGCTGCTTTTAGGAAAAGTAGTCTGGTGGAGGAAAAAAAAAGGAGCGGGAGAGAGCAAAGGAGAGGAAGGTTTGCAGATTGATGAAAATAATTTTTAGCGACAGCTGTAAACTTTTGGCTTTGGCATCTTTCTGGCGTAGACCCCTGCACCCGCCTCCCACTCCCGTTGCTTATGTCATTGTTTCAAGGGGTCTGAAGAACAATAAACTCTAGGCTCTTGGAATCCCTTCAACAAATCCTGCGACAGAACAGAATCATGGAATTTCCCCACAATCCCTCTCTGAAAAGAAGCCTTCCATTATGACTGGCCAGCCAACCATGCGCATTCTTCTGGCTAGTCATGCTTGGCCGTAGCTGCTGCTGAAAAGGATTTGTTCTCTGATCCTTGGGTGGCGCCAACCGTTGTTGTTGTTTTCGTGTTTGTTTGGCTAACCAGTCATTCCCTCAGAAAAGCTAGAGTTTCAAACGCAAGTGACTCATTGCATTAGACCCAACTGCTAGTCGGAATGACTTTTGTTTCTTTGGAATATTCACTTAACAGTTACAGTAAGTCATTTTAATTCCTGTCCAAAGGGCGCAACCAGATCTGTTGGACTCAGCTTAATGCTTTGTGATCACCATGCCAAACTTTTCTTCAGTATTTTTTTTCAGGAGTTGTGATGCATGAAGCTAGAGGAGAGAGCAGACATGAGAAACCAAGGGGGATTTTTTTAATGTTGCCTTGTGATTGGTCATCTACTTATGAATGTTAGTCAAATGTAGATGGTAAACAGATGGAATGTAGTCCGAGCCGCGGTGAAATGGTAGCATACTGTAAAAGTACACATCTCAAAAAATAGAGTCTTTGTGCTACCATTCAAAAGTTTGGGGTCAGTAAAATTTCAAATAAATAAATACTTTTATTCAGAAATGCATTTAAAAACATTTGCATTATTACAAAACATTTATATTTCAAATTATTCAACTTCACCAAATCTGGGGTTTGAAGACTGGGGTAATGGCGGCTGTACATTCAGCTTTGCCATCACAGGGTTGACTTCAGTGTTTTCTGCGAAGTGTGTGTGTGAGAGAAAGAGAGAGTGTGTGGCCAACCACAGGGGAAACGCCTCACCTTGCCCGTGTGTGCGACTATGTGTGTTTGGAAGAAAATGAAATACAAAAACACTTCACTGTAGGTAAACCGCTCCATCTCCACCCTGCGTCCTCCCTTCCACTTCCTATGTTCTGGCTGTTCTTTCACAAAAGTAGAAACTTGCAACAACAACAAAAAACACCTCCCTCCATCCACGGCAACAGCGCCACACCACCGGTCTGGCTTGGTTATTTGCAGGGTTAAAATACATCCGTGGCCCTTTGGTGCTCTGTCAGGTTGTCTGTGTCTAGTGAACAACAGCCTGTAGCTGCGAGTGTGGCCATACATCATTTCCCTGGCCCCGAGCCTGCTGGGAGGGAGGGGGGGGGATGAAGAGAGCCAAGCCAGGCGAGGAGTTTTGTTTTGGCGGGGTCCGGGACAAGAATGCTGGCGGACCAGACATAATATTTAGATTGCTATTAAGTCTTTGCCATGTGAGATAGCGTAGCAGGCTGTGGCTTTTTGGGAACAGTGTGCGCCAGATGAGCTTGCCCCCCCCCCCCCCCCTTCTCTTTTTTACACCCTCAAATCTCCCTCCCAACCTAGACCCCCTCCGCTTTCCAAGAGACGAAAACAATCTCGAATTCAGCAAGTTTGTGGGGAAAATAAAACAAACAAAAAAATGCCAAGAGAGCATCTAGCCAAGATTAATTCACCCAGTGAGTTGCAGTGCCGGTCGGGACAGTGATAATTACAAATGGAGGTTGCCAGTGGGATTTGCGGAGATGTTGAAAGATAACAAAAACAAGCCATTTGCTTCCTCAGATTGGGATGTTTCCCTCCTTCTGCTCTCCCGTGAACTTAACAAGTCCCATTGGTGTGCCCCCCTCCCGTAGTGAAGTGTGTGCGGTGTGCTCCTGGTGGTTTATGGCTTGCCACACTAATGTCAGCGCACTGCCAGACTTTGAGATCTCTGGGGCGGGATGCGCTGCCAGCTGGCCGCCGTTCAAGATGTGGTGAGGTGGAGAGGGGGTGACTTTGGAGGTGTGATAAGGAGAGACACAGGTTTTGAATGCTTTCAGGAGGAGCTCTCATCATTCAACACCAGGCTTATAACTTTCAGCACAACAATGAGGAAAAGTAATAAACATACTGAAAAAAACTGTCTACCTAGAATTGGTTTCATCATATGGCACCTGTTGTTGATTCAGTGATTGTCAACTCGCAGTGTTGTGTTTCAATAGAGATTGTGGATTATAGTTTATGGCTTACGACATTATGATTTATTGTAATACATAATGATTTATAGTTTGTAGTAATCTCATGCTTGCTTTCTGTCTATTTCAGCCATGTGTCCCACTGACCTGCAGCAGTTGTGGAAGGACGTGGCCAGTGTTCAGAGCACAGAGGAGGCCATGAAACACGAGGGTCTCGATCTGACCACCAACAGCTCCAACACTACCTCATACTCGGCCTCCAAGGTCTCACCTCAGATCCCCCATCATACTTTGCCAAATGGACAGAACTCTGTGCACACTCCAAAGAGAGACAGGTCAGTGGAAAATTCACAAGTATACTTTGTTTATCCACATGATATTTTTTTATAGTGAGTCAAAGACATGAAAGTACCAGTATCCACAGTTTATAATTAAATTTGGCAGCATTTTGAAAGTAAGCAAACAAAGTGCCATAGATTTACTTGTGTGTTTTGTATCATGAGCATTCAAAGTGCCAACTGCTATATGACAGTATTTCATAAATAGATATTTTTGTCACACGCGTTGTATTTCAAGGTCTCTGCTGTCAGGTGCCGTTTGATGAGCTGATGTAAAATGCCAGGGTTCATTTGATATTTGGTGCTTGTGTGAGTTCCTCAGAACATAGCATGCCTTCAGCATGACTGACGCCCCTGTGCCAGTTTAGCATGAGTGTGTGTGTGTGGGGTAGGTGAAGGTATACTGTGATAATTTAGCTGAGAGGTGAGCAGCTGTGTGTGAGAGAGAAGTTGTCCTCCTGTGGTGTACTCATACATTTTATCTATTTTTAAGAGCAAGACTCTTTGAGTGGATCTCGTCCTTCACCAAGGAGTCTAGTGACGAGCATCTCATGCCTTATTCCAAAGGCGCTCACCTGCAGAGCACTCAGTGAGTAAAACAAACACACACACACACACACACACATACTGTATTCACATGGTTACCTAGCTATCTAAATGAGAACACACCTTAGACTGCTGTTGTTCTTATATAAAGGTAATTTTTCAAACCCACACAGGGCCAGCCCAGCCTATGCATGCACACATACAGGACATGTATAAATGAATAAAAAACAACATCTAAATAAATAAATAAAAATAATAATAATAAGTGCTGAAATTGATCATGAAAATAAAATATATGGTAACACTATTTAACAGTGTCCTTGTTACATATGTTACATGTACTTACCATAGTAAAATATGTATAATTACATGCAAGTAACCCTCGCTCAAACCTGAATCGTACCCTAACCCTATAGTAAGTGGAGTAAATTAATATTACTCAGTACTTAAAAATATAATTACACTGTATTAATGACACCTTAAAATAAAGTGTAACCAAATATATATTTTTATTCTAATGTTGTTAGAATTCATATTCACTTGAATGGTTGTGATGTTTGCAGCAGTTCTATGGATTTTTTAATGTAATATGGCCATTTTTACACACCGGTAGGCCCTCCAAACAAATACAGCCAAATAAATCCACACACACCAGCAGCACTATCACACACCCCACCCTGTCATGCTACATGGACATGGCTAAACAGAAAGAAAAGCACGCCCTCCATCATGTTTTGTTCTAACACTGTTCTCCCTGACTTGGCCTAACACATTTACGCACAAACACACACATACACACACACACACACACACTCGCAACTCAAAAGGGAAGAAAAACTGTGCGGTGAGGCTAATGCATGGCACATGTGGACAGTGTGGTTGCCAGTAGTTTGTAATGTCTAGCGCGCGAGCAGCTTCTGAATTGCGTGGGCCGTCTACTGCCAGCACATCTGATGAAGAGGTGGAGGGAGCATGTGTGTGCCGCATCAGGAGGGCCTCATCTGCAACCAAGCTGCTTTATATTAAGCAGCACTCTGATGTGGAATTGGGAATAGTTCCCCAGACCTTCAACCGCCACAAGCTGCACTCCCCCCGCCCCCAACACCCCCCCCTTTAGCCCCCTTCCCATGCTTAGCAACAGTCAGACACATAACGAAAGATTCTGTGGTCCCTGCCCTCGCAAAAAACCAAGCTACATGCTAGCCAGTGGCGGTTGGCCAGGCCCGAAATGAAAAATTGCTGGATGAGACTGCTGGCAGGAATTCGGGGTTGATCCGTTATGGGTCTCTACAGAAGCCGGGCCAGAGAGACCCGTTCCAGACTTCTCCGCCACAGAGCGCACAGTGGCTGTATCTCAAATGAAACAAAACCATAGTGTTTATCCCCAGGCCCCACCAGCAGGCCCTGTCAGCACATCAGCAGCCTCCTTATCCGTACTCACGTTGTTACCAAGAAACAGCTGAAGATCATCCACGTTCGTTCGTAATTAGATATCGGTGTGTTGTTCCTGGCCGCATCTGAGACATCTGAACCCGAGTCGTAGTGCAAGATGCTAATACAATGCTATACATTTACCATTGGAAGCCTGTCAGTCACGATTATGGAAAGCCGGCTGTTTTTTTGTATTTTTTTTACATTTACTAGGTCCTCTCAAACTGCATTTGTTCAAAGCTTCCTGAAGAACTGGCTCAAAGCTATCGGCTTTCGCAGACAGGGAACGTTCGAGACTGTTTCCATTGCTTCATTGCTTTGTATTAGTCGCATATGTGTGGACTGCCTGAAAAAATTGCAATAAGATATCGACCCCAATGAGTTGTTTTGATTAAGCAAGCAGGTGTTTAGATGTTTTTGAAGAATTGAGTTTGTAATTTCTGCTTCTTCAAACAAAATCGTTTTCCTTATGTAAAAGTTTAGTGTGACATAATCATTTATAGTTCAAATAACCAGATCTTTTTTCTCTTTCTCAGCTCGACCCACGAGGAACACACAGCCTCCCACCCGCTCTACGGACACGGCGAGTGCAAGTGGCCCGGCTGCGAGGCGCTCTGCGAGGACATGGGCCAGTTCATCAAGTGAGTGACAGCTGTCCATCAAATCCACTCCAGAAGCATGTCATGAGCTACATTCACGTCAAACCTTGTAACTCGCGTAAAACCCCCAGCCGAGCTGCAGAGCATTCATCATTGTCCGCTGCGTCCCGCAAAACAAGTCTCTGGCTGTTAGCATTTCCCTCTGTCAGTGTGCATTCATCCTTTTTTCGATGAGCTTGCAGATCGCTTGTAAACTAAAGGCCTTCTCTTGCGCTGAAGTAAGTGTGTGGATGAGAGGAAAGGCAATAAGAAAGCCGGGCGACTGACAGCCATGTTCAGGTGTGATGTTTGAACAGACAAGAGACGAATGAATTCCACAGGGAGGTGGGGGGTGCAAGGTTATTGCTGAAGAGAGCGTGAGACATTCGCCAGCGCTGTGGGACTGTACTCGTGTATGAAAAAAGAGTGCTAATGCTTAATAGACAGGTATTTCACAGTCAGAGGACACAATCAGAGTAAACTAGAGTGCCCTCTGTAGAGTTACAAGCAAATGCGTAGTATGTCACAGACTATAAATGTGTGTACGCACCTTTTTGGTTTTCCTTAAAGATTATAAATAGAGAGAAATATACTTTTTTTTTAAAGAATTTTATTTGAATTGTATAGTTATCACAAAAAAAAAAAAAAAAAAAATATATATATATATATATATATATATATTCCAGAAAAACAATTAAGCAAAACAGCTTATTACAATGATTTCTGAAGGATCATTATAATAATCTACTAATAATGGGTACAGTAATGGCTGTTAAAATTTCAGCATTGGCATCACAGAAATACATTACATGTTAAATTATATTAAAATACAAAACAGTTATTTTAAATTGTAATACTATTTTACAATATTACATGTTTTCAATGAAGCCTTGGTTTGCATAAGAGACAACTGTCAAAAATTCACAAAAAAACTGACCCCACATTTTTCAAACATTATCATACAATATAAAATTATGACAGCTAAATAAAAGTTTATAAAGTAATTATTTTGTAATACACTCCAGGTACAAAAGTTATCTCTGATTATCTCTCCAGGTACAAAAGTTATCTCTGATGTGACCATACTACTTTTTGTTTTACTACTAGTAGTATACAAATAGTACTAATACTAATTTCTTTTTTTTTAATTGATTAATTTAGTTTACATTTTTGAGCCTGTTCATTTCTGAATTCAAATTGAGCAACGTGCAAGAACTCCAGAAATAAACTTTATGGCTTTCACAACACTTTTTCCCAATGGTTCAGCTTAATACTTTTGCACAGGAAACTAGTTTACACATTCCCTGCTAGTAACCATAGAGACAGATGTCCGGTTCTTTTCTTGTTGACCTGTCCTGCGGTCAAGAGGAACAGTGTGTGGTGTGTGTGTGGTGTGTGTGTGTGGTGTGTGTGTGGTGTGTGTGTGTGTCTGACTGATCAGGTAGCTACCCGCAACTCTTCAATGCTGTCAGAGGCCGATTAGCTCCCCACTCCCATAATTCTCCCTCTCCATTCTTGAGCGCTCCACTGCTGGGTCAAACAAATTGTTTTCACGCTTCAATAGTGGCTTACTTAATTAGCTCATTTACAATTAGAAGCCTTTATTTCTTGGATACAAGCAAAGACATCAAAAAGAGTCTTCCTCCTCTCCTCTATCTCCCTTTTCCCAATCTTCTTTCTTCTCACCATCTCTTTTTCTTTGCGCGTGTGTTTGCCAGTTTGGGGTCTTTAGGGATGCTGGGAGGGGCGGGGGTTGGGGGGGGATGGGGGCAAGAGGAGATAAAGAGAGGAAGAGATCAGACAGGGAAGGCGATGTAAACAGTCCCATTGTCTCTGTGTGTTA
This sequence comes from Romanogobio albipinnatus, assembly GCA_023566225.1. Lineage (NCBI taxonomy): Eukaryota > Metazoa > Chordata > Actinopteri > Cypriniformes > Gobionidae > Romanogobio > Romanogobio albipinnatus. Next base: position 20,416,176 of record CM042254.1, on the reverse strand, counting down.
AAATAATGAGACTTCACAGTGGAAAGTCCTGACATGTCCGCCTGTCACAGGGGTGCGAGCCAGCCATTGCCGTGGCCTCAGCGGGTTTGAGGCTCGCAACGCAACTGATATTTATTTTCTCTTCCTCTCCCTTGAACACCTCCTTTGATATCCAGCAGGTCAGCTCCATCTCTTACAGTAGTCGGGCGTTCTTGTCCGTTAATGAGAGGCGGTCACATCCTCGTGTTTTTATTTACTTAGCCCTCGCATCATCTTTTGACTCCAGGGCTGCGCTTCCTCGAGGGGACTGCTGTATTGACAAGCCGGAAAGATGTGTATGTAAATTTCCTCCGGTCGTCCCTGGTGACGGGGGTGAAGAGCGTGCTCGGTACACGCAGGCGGGAGAGGGAAGCACGTATGATAGTCGCTGACATGCACATCAAAGAGCCGGAGAGTCTGGGAAAGTTTTAAGAGTAAAGCTGTTGTTTGGTTGCGCGGTGTCTCATTTCACATAGCCTCAGGGCAAGCGGAGAGGGGGGGGGGGGGGGGCTTGAGATAAGAAAGGAGGGGGTGACAGATATTGCCATCAGTGCCGTGCACCCTGGCCTAGTCAGAACACTTTAGTCATCGCTAAAGACTGGAAGAGAGGTGTCTCTCTCTCTCTCTCTCTCTCTCTCTCTCTCTCTCTCTCTCTCTCTCTCTCCTTGTGTTCTTTTTGTCTATTCTATAGCCCCATCTGGCTGCCTGCCACTTATAGTAGGAAATGAGGCCCACATGGAGTCGGTGCCCGCTGTACGAACGCCCGCCATTCACAAAGCTCTACACATTAAATAATGATGCCTTGTAATTTAATAATGCTTTTAGCTTCCAATAAGGGGGACATTCACACAAAATGTGTTCTTTTTGTACTATTTTTTTAATTGTTGGTCTATCTGTTGGTCTAAACATGCGCTGGATGAATATTTTTGACAGTCACGTTTTTCAACATGAACAGTGTTTTTAAGGCTTAACTGTTTTGAAGTGTTTAACTGTTTTAACTGTTCCATTAGGGAGTCGATTGTACTGAACATGTTGCATTTAGAAACACGTATTATAAATGTATAACATAATATAAATGTATATTATATTATATATATTATATTATTATATTTATTATATTTTAAGTATGTCATCGATTGCATGAACTGTTTGCCTTAAGTCGCTTTGGATAAAAGCGTCTGCCAAATGCATAAATGTTTATTATCAAATAAGCAAGTGTCATCCTGACCATAACCAAGCGTCTCTTCTAAGGTGTTGGTGACAAATAATTAGCAGTTACTACTGTAAACACGCTACTGATGCTTGCCCCGCCCACTGATTATTCTGATTGGTCCATTGTCTTAAAAACTGACCTTGAACCTGTTTTATGTTGGCTTATGTTGGTCCGCGGTTTTCCACTCGGAATTGGGCTACTTCAACACTGTTGCTGCAGCCTGTTTTTCTTGTCCGCGCGTTGAAGCGACCCCAATTATGTGATATTTAGCCCCGGGAATGCAAATTTTAGTAGGCAACCATGCCAAAAATAACGCATATTTTACCCTCCAAATGTGATTTTTACCGGAGATGCCCCCCGAAACGCGATTTGGCTTGTTTTGGGCTAGGTTTGAGTAGCAATTGGGTGGATTTTGTTGTGAAAACCTGGCAACTCTGGCTTAGCATCTTATGGTACTCATGCACAAGCCGCAGTAGAAACACTGAGACATCTATCTTGAACAAAACTATTAAAAAGCAGTATAGTTAAACACATAAAACATGCCCTGTGTGAAGTCACGCTCAGCTCTGTTTAACACCATTTCACAACTTTTTAAATCCTTTTCAGAGAATTCCCCTCAAAATCATTTCAGAAAATGCTTTAAAACGTCTTTCAGTTTCATCTGGACATGATATAAACACATTTTATCTCCTGATGAAATCTCAGTTTTTTTTTTCTTCTCTGACTAGAGTGGTGTGAGAATAAAACATTCATTCATTCTTAATCTTCATCCTCTCTCTCTCTCTCTCTCTCTCTCTCTCTCTCTCTCTCTCTCTCTCTCTCTCTCTCTCTCTCTCTCTCTCTCTCTCTCTCTCTCCCTCTCCCTCCCTCCCTCTCCCTCTCTCTCTTTCTCTATCTCACACACTCTCATCTTGAGCTCTTTAATGATGTTCAATTTTCTCTGGCATGCCAGGACGACATGTGTTAGAATACTCAAGCCCTTTGTCGGGCTGGATTGTGACTGTTTTTTCTGTGACCGTTGTAAATGCTCCTCAAATCCCTGTTGGGGTGCAGGGAGTAAACACTGCCTCATTGTCGGGTCTCTCGGAAAAACGCTGCTACTGTTTATTATGAGCCATAAAATTTGTGGTCTGTTCCTTTATTCAGAAAAAGGGAGAGAGACGGGGGGTGTGGGGGGGAAGGGAGAGTAAGATGAGATCATGTTTTTGTTATTATCATCATGTGCTTGCGGGGAAAAAATGTCTATCTGCGCCTGGATTAGTCGAGTGGGTGACATCATTGTTTTTGTTTAATTTCTCATGAGAGAACGAATGCGTACCCCTCTTTTCATACAGTCGGACACTCAAAACGGTTGTCATGCGGAGGGTGTCAGGGAGATAAAGCAGGCCGGGATCACATTGAGTGTGTATTGCGAAGGTTAAGATTCTGCCGCTCACACACACTTCCGTTTGTCGCTCTCCCACCGTGCAGGGAACTTCACTCATGGGCCACCCACGCCAATGGAGAGAGTCCTGAAAAATGCAGGAATTCCCTCACGAATGAAGGTGTCGGATGAGATTGGCTGCACCAATGTTGTGGTTAATATCTGATAATCTAAAAATTTTGTCTGAATAAATTAAACATTGAAAGCTAAAATCAGTTGAGTTAACTGCTACAAGTGAATTTACATTAAAATGTACAGTATGAAAAATGGAGAACAGTTTAAAAGATTTAGTTTAAGCAAGCATTAGTTAATGGAAAAGGTAATCCAAAAATATGAGCATTATACACAACATTATAATGTACAGTATAAGAAATGGGGGTAGAGAGTGATAAAACGTTATTTTAAACGAATGCTTATTTCTCCTATTTCTTGGATTACCTTTGCCATCAACTAATGCTCATATACACTCACCTAAAGGATTATTAGGAACACCATACTAATACTGTGTTTGACCCCCTTTCGCCATTGATTCAACAAGGTGCTGAAAGCATTCTTTAGAAATGTTGGCCCATATTGATAGGATAGCATCTTGCAGTTGATGGAGATTTGTGGGATGCACATCCAGGGCACAAAGCTCCCGTTCCACCACATCCCAAAGATGTTCTATTGGGTTGAGATCTGGTGACTGTGGGGGCCATTTTAGTACAGTGAACTCATTGTCATGTTCAAGAAACCAATTTGAAATGATTCAAGCTTTGTGACTGGTGCATTATCCTGCTGGAAGTAGCCATCAGAGGATGGGTGCATGGTGGTCATAAAGGGATGGACATGCTCAGAAACAATGCTCAGGTAGTCCGTGGCATTTAAACGATGCCCAATTGGCACCAAGGGGCCTAAAGTGTGCCAAGAAAACATCCCCCACACCATTACACCACCACCAGCAGCCTGCACAGTGGTAACAAGGCTTGATGGATCCATGTTCTCATTCTGTTTACGCCAAATTCTGACTCTACCATCTGAATGTCTCAACAGAAATTGAGACTCATCAGACCAGGCAACATTTTTCCAGTCTTCAACTATCCAATTTTGGTGAGCTTGTGCAAATTGTAGCCTCTTTTTCCTATTTGTAGTGGAGATGAGTGGTACCCGGTGGGGTCTTCTGCTGTTGTAGCCCATCCGCCTCAAGGTTGTGCGTGTTGTGGCTTCACAAATGCTTTGCTGCATACCTCGGTTGTAACGAGTGGTTATTTCAGTCAAAGTTGCTCTTCTATCAGCTTGAATCAGTCGGCCCATTCTCCTCTGACCTCTAGCATCAACAAGGCATTTTTGCCCATAGGACTGCCGCATACTGGATGTTTTTCCCTTTTCACACCATTCTTTGTAAACCCTAGAAATGGTTGTGCGTGAAAATCCCAGTAACTGAGCAAATTTTGAAATACTCAGACCGGCCCGTCTGGCACCAACAACCATGCCATGCTCAAAATTGCTTAAATCACCTTTCTTTCCCATTCTGACATTCAGTTTGGAGTTCAGGAGATTGTCTTGACCAGGACCACACCCCTAAATGCATTGAAGCAACTGCCATGTGATTGGTTGATTAGATAATCGCATTAATGAGAAATTTAACTGGTGTTCCTAATAATCCTTTAGGTGAGTGTATAATACAACTTTAAAAATGTTCATTATTTAATCAAACTGTTCATTGTAATCTTTAGCAAATCTCAAAATGAATATACATTTTTCATTATAGGAGAAATGAGCATGTACAATTAAAGTAATTCTCATAAAGATTTTGCTTTATAATGCTTTCAGAAAGGGAGCATTGTAATTCCTCTACTCATCTTCTATATCTTCTGTGACCCTTGACCTTGAGTCATTAAACCTCACCAGGTGTGTGGTTAGAAGTTGGGAGGGCCTCCTTCCACACCTGGAGGGATTAATGACATCATTGCTCAAATGCTTCATGACATCATCGTTTGGATGTTAGATGGATATATAATTGTGTTTATATGCATGCAGGGGTTCATTTGTCTGATTTTAAGCATGGGAAAGTTGTAAATAAAATGGGAGGGATGAGACAGATGGCGTAAAGGAAAGATCCATCTTTGTGTCCTATCTGACACAGTCCCTTTAAGTTCTTTCTTTTTTCTTCAGTTTTGCTTCCTCATTTTGGTTCCTGCGTCATCTGTTTGTTTTGCTTTGTTTTGGAGTTTTGTTTTGGATTGCTTCATAAAGAAAACATGACTTGAATAACTTTGGGCAAAGCTCACCCATCTGAGGCAGCGTTTGATGAGTAAAACAAATGAAGTCATATCCAGGTGTCCCCCCCCCCATTTTCAACTCCCACTCAGAGTTCATGGACTTACAGCACTTTCGGACAAAAAAAAAAAAACCTGTTTCCAAAATAATATCCCACTCCAGCTGCATTTCAACTGAATAACAGAAACATTAGGACACTAGATTAGACCTAATATCGAGAGACAATCATGTCAAAAGTTATTTTCATCTCTTTCGATGAGTGATTGTAAACACGGTTAGATGATAAATAAAACTATTTGCAAAGTTGACTTTCAGCAAACAGTATAGGGGTACATTCGTTCATATGACAATCCTCAGCGGAAAACCTCTTTTTCCGCATCTTTCATGTTCTAATATTGTTTTTATTTTCTTTCGAGAGGAAATTGAGTTTATACGCCTAGTGAAAAGTGTTTTTGACTGGAAATCCACTATTGTTAGGGGTTTCCTCAGAGAGGGCCGTTGTGATCCCAAGAGAATTCTGTTAAATATTTCTACTCCAAAATGGAAAAATAAAGCACTATCTGTGCTTGTATTTTGATTTATGTGAAGTCATGGTTTGCCATGACGCAACTAGATCTCTGATGGCTCAGTGACCTCTGTGTTTGGGTAAGGGTGTGTGTAGTCAGGACTAGACGCACGGGCATGTAGTGTTAACACGTTAGCATACACAGCAGAAACTGCGAGGCAATCCCAAAAGGCTGAGACACAGCAGTGTGTGTGTGTGCACTGTATCAGGCAGGTCAGCGACACGGTTTGTGGCAGATGGTCCAAATATGCTTACAGATCTCCCTCTGGGAGTTTAGATAGGGTCGTGGATTGATCTTGTAGACTGTGTATCAGGATATGTCATCACATGTTTGTGTTTCTCTCTCTCTCTCAGGCACCTGAACAGTGAACACGCCCTGGATGATCGCAGTACGGCCCAGTGCAGGGTCCAGATGCAGGTCGTTCAACAGCTGGAGATACAGGTGTGATGCGCGCACAAACGCAAAATCAACGTTTCTCTAAATATCTTGCTAAAGCAATATTCAAGCCGCCTGACTACCTCTGTTCCTGTGTTTTCATTTACATTTATGCATTTGCCGCATGCTTTATCAAAAATTAGCGTGTTTAGTGTATACGTTTTGGCCTCGTAATTATGTTGCAGGTAATTGAGTCATAAATGTCAACTTTAGTGGATCAAGGCCTGAATTTGTGTTCACCAATATGGTTAATGGATGCCGAGACTTGGTCTTCCAAGCCTACTATTTCACATACAAAACTGCACACTCACCCAGCTGGCATGATTTTCTGCCCATTACATGTCACATAAGTTGATAGAGATCACTGGAGCTTGTAATAGGAAGAGTGATGTAGAGTGCGGGTGCGAGAGAGGAGGCCAGAATATCTGCCTTTGATGGATCCCAATTAGAGGGTTTCCCAGCACCTCTCTCATCCCTCCTGCCGCGGACTCTCGGCAAGCACCATGGGCTGCCTGCCATGCGCATATATACGTGGTGTCATCTCTAATGAGAGGGCTGGACATGGGAATTGCTAGAGACTTCCTCTGTGCGTTGCTCCACTCTTCTAATGCCGGCCTTGGTGCAAATTACAGACCTTTTTTCTAATCAGCTCAGTGTTTGTTTTTTTGTTTTGTTTTTTAGTAAGGCAGCATAATTCATCAGAAAAATAACCGAGATTACAATTGTGGTTGTCCTGCCACTTAAATTATTATTGTATGTAAATTATTAAATTAATTACATTCTAAAATAATTTAAATGAATAACATTTAAATTAACAGTGTAAACAAATCACTTGTCACAGTTAATTGACATTTAAAACAGTAATAATAAATAGTGAAACTTAAATTAATAAAAAAAGACTAAGATAAAAGGTAGATGTTGTGTAAACAGAATTATTGTGAATGAAGGGAGTGTTTGAAAAAATCCAGAACTATCATTTAATTTTTTATTTGATTTAATTTAAGAAGAATTTGGAGGAATTTTCAATGTAAGAGAGAATGTTCAAGTGTGTCATTTCAGTGTTGTAGCTGTTTATAACCCTGAAATGTGCTATGTTTAGTGATGAACAATTTTTTATTGTCTGTGCGAGTAATTTGTTTGGATGCAGAGACTGTCAGAAGAGTGTCTAGTGACAGTTAGGATTGGTAGGCACTGACAGGACGTCGGTCAAGCACATTAGGTCGCATTAAAGAAACCGTTAGCTATGGAGGAGCTGCTCACACTCCTCAAGCACATGCCAAACTAAAACGCAGGTCAAGTAACCTTAACATGCCTGCAGCGGTTGAATTCCTCTGCTTTTGGAGCTTTAAGTCAACAACCTTAAAAATAAAAGCATGTCTCCTGGACGGGGTTACATTGAGACGGGCACTTCAGACCCTCCAGCTTTACGTGGCAGAACTACTTCCCATCATCACTGCCAGTCAAACAGGCCTAGTAATTGGTCAGCTTCCCTTTTCTTTCCACGCCACCTCCCTTTCATGTTCTCCATCTCGTCTCATTCCCAAAAATAAACCCCTCACAACAAAGCTCTTTCAAAAAACACTGCCCTGCCAGGCACGCTGGCAGCGAGCTCACTTTGTGGCCCACAAACAGCGTTTAAACACGTGTCCAGATCGATGCAGGGGTGATGAGAAGTGACAAGAGAGTCAGTCCATGTCCAAGCGTATTTCCTTTCATGTCTACCACCGTCCTGTCACCTACTCTGCCCCCAACTCCCGAACAGCCCCGATGCCAACCCAGACAGACCAGAACCACCCTGCGCCAACCTGCTGTCTCTCCCAGCTCACCAGCTCAGATTTTCCACTGTTTTTATTACCCCGCTGACCAGCATGTGGCAGTCCCTCATTAAACACGCATATCAGCTAATGGGTGAATAAACAGCCCAGATCTGTGGATGACTCAAGCAACCCTGGGCACAGTCGCAGGGCACAAGCACAACACAACAGTCTAATCCCATCCTTAGGATAATTTTTTACAGTACAGTTGTTTACAGTACATATTAACATTATATATATATATATTCATATATATATATATATATAATATATATATATAATATTAGGTTGTGGAGTTTGCTAAGACAACCATCATTATTACTGTTGACAATATTGGGACTTTTCTTTTGACCACGGAGGAAATCTAGCAAACCACCTGACCTAACAATGCTCTAGTAACAACCCAGAATAGCCTACCAACCCTCTCAAAACCCCTTAGAGACCACCAAGAAACTCTTGCAATGCCCAGCAACCTACCATAAATCCTTAGCAACCCCCCCAATAACCACCCACAGCATCCATTAACAACCTAGGAACGCCCTAGTAACTACCCAAACACCATACCGACAATCTAGTAACCATTGTATGTGGGTGGGACAAGACCCACCCACTTTTTACGATCAATGATATTGGACCCACTCACTTTTATCAGCACATGTCGTGTTTACCTACCCTTAACCGATAAACACTTATTATTAAACACGTTAGACGCTTTAATATATTCATTTAAAATGTAATATATATATTTAATTTTCTAATATTTACTTCATTTTTATTGAAAATAAATGCCTTTCCAATCCGATATGTGATGGGAAAAGGGAGTAGAGTGAGTTCGGCAAAAGGCGGATTCGAACCTCAGGTCGATTTGCATCAAAACTTGAAGTCATGCATCTTACACTATCCTACACTATTGCCGCTCTCAATGATACGGGGATTTCTGTAATTTTGTACTTGTACAATGTAAATGGCATCTACTCTAGTACATTTTTCTGAGAGAGGACCCACCCACATTGTTTTTGCTTCCGACGCCCATGCTCTAATAAAAAACCCAGATTGACCTAAAAACACTCTAAAAAACACCCTAGCAACCACTTAGCAATGGCCAGCAATCTTCTATATCACCTTAGAAACCACCTAGAAAACCCCTAGTAACCACCCATAACGCTGCCAAACACCCAGTAATGCTCTATGTAACCAACCAGAACACCCTGCCAACCACCTAGCAATTCTCTAACAACCCAGAATAGCATATCAACCACCCAAAACACCCTAGCAACCATCCAGAAACCGTAGCGACGTCCTAGTAACCACCCATAACACCTTTAGACCCACCTAAGCAATGCTCTAGTAACAAAACCGAATAATCTGACATCGTCAATGATGTTTGCATGACAACATTTTTTATCAGAAGAAAATTATTATTATTATTCTAATTTATTATTATAACTACAATCTTTGTATGTGCAGAGCTGTTTTTCTGTGTGGAAAAAATGGCACTTTTAGTGCCACTAAAGTATACGGTGCCAGTCTTGGAGCATTTTGACTCAATGTGTCGCCCCCTGATTAAGAGGGGCCAGCTGCCTCCACATTTCCTCTAAATGGCGGTTAGGAATGTCAAACGAGGGCGACTGTGGTTACAGGGCAAGTGTCTCTGAAAGAGACGCTGCAATCGAGAGAAAAGAGGAAGAGAGGGAAGAAGGACGGTGAGAGAGCTGTTTTCTCCCGGAGGTATCAAGAGCTGTGAAACAGCATGTCAACATCCCTGTGAGCTTACTCAGTTAACAGGCGGAATGCAAAGTTATCCTCACAAGAGAATATCTAGAGTCACTGCCGCCTCCTCTCAAGGCGCCCAAAAGAGAGGCACACACTATGACGACACTCACTTTTTAATGTGCTGTATTGGCATGACAAATAATTGTACACTTGAGCTGCCAAAGCTCTAGCAGCTGCATATAATGAAAACAGTGTGAAACAAAAACAACATGTATAAATGAAGTACAATTAGACAATATTTTGTCTTATTGAAAAGTTGAGGTCTTATATTGAATGCTATTGAAAAGTAAAGATAAAAGGATAGAATTAAATTATATATTCAATAATTATTCATTTTCATTTTTTATTAATTTATATAAAAATGTATTATATAGCCTATATGATAACTTATTTTTTACGTATTACCTTTTATTGTACAATGTATTTGTAATATGTACAGTGTTCTTATATTCTTATTTATTGTACTGTATTTATCAACAGTAATATAATTGCTGTGTCAGGCTGTTTGGATGTTTTGATAGCATTACATTTATGCAGAAATCAATGTACAAATGGTTTACTTATCGTTGTCTCTCTGCATATTAAACTGGACACATGGACAAATGTAAACACTTCACCTTTATGTATTTGGTCTATGTAAAAACAGCTTGTGGCTCTTTTTATCTAATGTGTGTGTATATATGTGTTGTCTATAGCTGTCCAAAGAGAGCGAGCGTTTGCAGGCCATGATGACCCACCTGCACATGCGTCCATCAGAGCCAAAGCCTTTCAACCAACCTGTGAGTTCATGATCTAACTTCTACCATCTCATTCTAACATCCTCTGATAACCTGTATTTTATGTCTCTGTATTTTTTTGCATGGTAATGTAACTGTTCAGCGCACAGTATGATCATTAAATCAGCTGTGTGAGGCACAAAAGAGCGCTCTCTGTTGGAGAAAGGAGGAAGTGCTGTATTCTTATCTGCCGTATTCTCTGTGTGTGTGCTTGGATTGTGTTCCTGGAGAGCTGGCTAAACTCTATAGTCTATTGCAGACCTCATACGTGTATACATGCTCATACATTTTCACCTTTTTCTTGCACCTTATGAAAGTAAGAAACAATTTATTCAAGCAAGCCGTTAAGCACCTTCAACTCAAGTGTTGTGATGGGTTCACAAGCTCATACAGATTGAGTTTTCTTTGTACAGCTACAGCTGCTTTCCTTCCATCCACTTTAGAAGAGCGTTTGTGTACTTCAAGGCACTTGTATTTACATGTCACGGTGTAAAAGAAAGTGAGTGTTTTGGGCTGGACTTACTAGATAATTCACATCCCTGCTTCATACGAAGGCATCACAATGCATTTCCCCCTCAAGCCACCAGCTGGCTGTGCAATTATTAGGAATCTAATGAATATTTCACGCTGAGATTGATGAGGAGTCTTATTAAAATACGAAGATGTTGAAATTAATTGTCAATTAGAAGTGGAGTGTCTTAATTTGAGGGGATATAAATGAAGGCGGAGGGCGAAAGTAGGCCGCGTCTCCTGTTTGGAGATAAATTCTCTGGATCAGCTGCCATTAGACGGTAATGGGAAACAGCGACCGGGCCGGGCCGAGTGACCTATAAGAGAATGAGGGAGAGAGAGAGAGAGAATGAAAAAATGATAATTGTGAGTGTGATCAAGAGAGAGAATTAGCATTAAGTGGTAAGGGTGAGCATTAGGGCGGAGCTTAGCACAAGCTCAAACCCATGTGTGGCATTGACCGCTATTAAGATCGTTTGGGTGTTTGGCACAGCAAACTGGCGCGGCTCCAGCGTTAATTAAGTACCTGTTAAACCATTTTGCTCCCCTAATTACTGGAGATGGGCCAGGTTGGCTCCTGTGGCAATGAGAATACAGAGAAAAGAGGGCTGGCACTGTTTAATTCGCCATATTAGCTTCAACCCCGCTACGCCTGCCCCTCCTCTCGTTCGCTCTATCTCTCGCTGCTCACACGTGCACATGATGGTTTTAATTAGAGCAAAACAAGCAACCCCGAAAAAGACTCCCTGAGCGATGGGGAAAGCTGTTTCCTAGCGCTCCGTGCCCGCCGAAGCTAATTGGGCAGAGCAGGGCCACAATGAGGGCGGGTAACCGCAAGCGTTGTTTGTTGCCAGATTGTTGTTTTACCCCCTCCTACCATGTATCGCTTTGTTTTGCTCCTCTTGTGTGGCTTTAATTGCAGACATTGTGTCACAGAGGAGCCTCGCTTGTGCCTGCATGTGTCTGAGAAACACGATTTGCGGGGTGCTTTGTTTGAATTTCACCGGGTGAACAGGATCATCTTATAATGGAGTCATTGTGCCAACTGCTTTTGGCATGGATGTGCTGGCATGGATTGCAGGATGTGCTTCTCACAGCGGGAGAGCAATGACAATTTGATGATGATTATATTTCCTGGTTTGTAATTGCAATGCTGGAGATCACTGTACACCACGAAGATGATGCGAATTAGAATCAAGGCTGAGAGGTTTTTGTTATTATTATTATTGATATTGTGAACAAAACAAAAAAATACAAGCAAATGCATTGAATACAATACCATATGAACTAATCTCAAACATAAAACACACTTTAAGTTGTACATGCAAAAAAAAAAAACAATCAAGCAATTACCTGCATAATACACAAATAAAACCTTATTTTGACACTATTACATATATACTAGATATAAATATTATTATATATTATGAATACTATAGTATACTATTTATTATTATTATTAGTCATGCCAACATCCTCGTAATTGGATAATAAACATTCAGACATCTATTTTCTAGTATTTTTGAGTGTTAATGCAAGGTAGCATCAGTTTGATCAAAACTGACATTTATAATATTGTAGAATATTTCTATATCAATTAAATGTCATTTCAAATGCTTTTAAACTTTCTGTTCATCAAATAATCCTGAAAAAAAAAAACATATCATGGTTTCCTCAGAAATATTTAGCTGCTCGACTGTTTTTGACAATGATAATAATAAGAAATGTTTCTTGAGCACCAAATCATCATACGAATGATTTCTGAACGATCATGTGACTGAAGACTGGAGTAATAATGCTGAAAATTTGTTTGTCAATGCCATCACTGGAAAAAATTACGTTTTGAAATGTATTAAAATAGAAAACACTTATTTAATATTGTAGTAATATTTGACAATCTGTTTTACTATATGTTCGATCAGATAAATACAGTCTTGGTTTTTCAAAAACATAAAAAAAATCTTATTAACCCCAAACTTTTGAACGGTACCGTACATGTTGTGATTTACATGTTGCTTGCAAAAAATTTCAAAATATATTGTTAGTTTTAAATGGCTGGTTATATTGAAACCTGCTAGCCAGCTAATGCTAACCAGCTTAATCCTGACCCTGGACCCCATTTTTTTATGTAGTGTATGATATATAATTGGTCATTTTTATTGTAAATAACGTTTCTTTTCTTTCTTGTCTAGCTGAACCTGGCCTCTAGCATGTCGCTGTCAAAAAGAGAAAGTGAGGGGTTTCCTGAGGGCTTGCCTCATCCCCCCACATCTGCCGCCACTCCCATCACCCCCATGAGGCAGGGACCCTCAGTCATCAGCTCCTCCAGCCTGCATGGAGTCGGACCCATCCGTCGGCGCAACTCCGACAAGTTCTGCACCCCCATCGCTTCAGGTCAGTGTCCCAAACGCACAAACTACAACTCATCACACTCTACGTACCGATTTCTACAACACTGAAGTATATATGAAATAATCATGGCGGATTTGATCTGTTACAGAACTTGCACAGAATTGTGAATTCTACAAAAATGCTGACGTCAGGCCTCCATTCACCTACGCCTCCCTCATACGACACGTAAGTCAGCCTGTGTGCGTGTGATGTAGAGATCTGGACCATGCGATCTGTGCTCCAGTGCACTTTAGCAGAGTTCAAAGGTGTGTGTTGGTAACTAAGGATTTATGTGCATCTCTTAGCTCGGTATCAGGCATGCTGAAACGTGTGGCACTATCCATAATGCACTGCCTGCCCGTCTGGAAACAGTCCATCAGCTAATGTCTCACTAATAACAGCCATTTGAATCACCTCTTGACACCTGCTCACACTCTCTCTTCCGTTCTCTCTTTACTTTATTCACCAGGCCATTCTGGAAGCCCCTGACCGACAGCTGACTCTAAATGAGATCTATAACTGGTTTACACGAATGTTCGCCTATTTCAGGAGAAACACAGCAACATGGAAGGTAATGTCCCATCAGATGAAAAAGTCAATATATTTTGCACATTCCTATTCACTACAATGGCAGGTGCTTGGCTAGCACTGGACACACCTATAAACACTACCGTTCAAAGTTTTGGCCAGTAATATTTGTACTTCTCTTTTATTCAGCAAGGATGCATTCAATTGGTTATAAGTGACAGTAAAGATATTTAGAATATTACAAATCTATTTCAAATAAATGCTGTTCTTTTCAACTTTTAAACAAAGAATCCTTAAAAATCTTATTCCACAAAAATATTAAGCCGTTTTCAACATTGATAATAATAAGAAATGTTTCTCGAGCACCAAATCATCATATTAGAATGATTTCTGAAGAATCATGACACCGAAGAATGGAGTAATGATGCTGGAAATTCAGTTTTTCCATCACAGGAATAAATCAGTTTATTTTTAATTTTTATATTTCCCAATAGTGCTGTATTTTTTAATCCAATAAGTGCAGCCTTGGTGAGCATAAGAGACTTATTTCAAATACCCAACATTTTTAAATGATATTGTAAATCTTGTGAGTCCAACATACACTGCTATTGTTAAATGGCTGGTAATATAGAAATTTGGATAGTCAGGCAGCTAGTTTAACCAGCGTTAATTAGCTTTTTCCTTTTTATTTAAATTTTTTTTTATGCCTAACAATTAAATTATTGAAACATTTGATGAAATTTTGCCATTCAAGTTAAGTTTTATGAATGTTTTATGTCAATTACTCACATAATCTAAACAGGCCTTTATACCTTATGTCATAAGAAACTAGTCTATAGCGGTCAGTTTTTAGAAGAGCTTATGCTTACCTCCTGACAATGACTCACAGACATAAAAACAGAGGAACGGAGCCAGTCCTTTGTTCAACATGACCCAAACAACAATAAATCCTGCCTCTGTGCCAATGGGTACAATGGGTACAACAGAGATACAGCCTTCTGTACAGCTCCAATAACAGTGAGGGTTATTAATGATGCCTGGCATCGCCCAGACAACCATGTTATGAGCCGGCCATTCCCAAATCTGTTTTACTTTTCTTTTTGGATTGGATTTAAATATCTGGATTAATTACAGATTATCACTGTGCGTTCTTTATTTCCCTGAAGAGGGCAGATGCTTCGATACTCGAAACCATGATCAGCAATGCAGCGATTGGCTGGCGTCAAGACAGCAACATAATGACATCATATAATTAAAAAAGCCACCTAGCAAAAAACTTGGCAAATTACACAAAAAAACCCCACAAATATCTGGACCTTTATAAGGAAACAGCTAAACGACCAAACCAACATAAAAGTTATAATAGATCAATGATTAATGTTTATTTTTTATTTTTTACATGATTACCAATTATTTATATTCACAATTTTATGCAGTATTTGTACACCCTTTACATTTTTATTTCAATGTTGTAATTCAATTTTTAATTCAATTTGAAGCAGATTTGTAACGTGACAGTATTAAAGTTTCTTAAGGGTCAAGATCAAATTCTCTGCATCTCCTGCGCTGCATCAAGCATCCCATAATATCCGTCATCACTTAAATTAATGCACGGCTCAGATTAACTGTACAACATGTGTGCAAACCTCCAATAAAATTATAAAGTAATAATTCCATCACAAATAAATCGCTCAATCAAGTGGCTGTGTCTATAGTATTATACACCACATTATAATATTATATACATTCTCATATACATATACAATTTAAAATTTGTATATTAATAATAATAATAATATTTAAAATTATTATTATTGCCCCTGGTTCAGTAATGAACTCTTGTAATAAAGTAGCAGTGGCTGGGACAGATTTTAAGTATCACCTCAAGGTGCAATCTAATCCTGTTTACATGAAATAAGCCTGCTCGTGAGCAGGTTTAAGCTTACGGACCTGTTGCTATGACAGCAAGTCCAGGATGAGCGTCAAAGAACCAAACAATCCAAGATCATTACAAATCGTCAACAATCAAATCCAGCTAACTGAGTTAGCGAGGTACGAAGAACGGGCCCCTGATGTGCTCTCCTCATTGTTTTGATTGTGTTATTTGGCGTCTGCCTGCCTACTGGTGTTTGATAGGTGGAAGTTCATGTCTGACTCAATCGAGTCCATTCGACCCCATTTCCTTTGCACTTTGTACTATAACTTTCACTAAAAAGTGGCGAAATTCAATTAGTCTTTGCATAGCCAATGGCTGCCTGCTGTTTCTATGTGAATGCATATGCCAGCGCAGTCTGTGTTTTATCAGTCCATGGTCACGTAGAATTGTAACTCTTATCAAAACGTTTAATTTGGACTAGTTGATTAGCATGCACCCCACTGGTCCAGAGCCAGTTCTGTATCAGCTCCACATCTCCTGACCAGCTCTGACATGCCACACTTCACTGGAGCCTGCCACAGGAGCGCAGCTCTCCCCTGAGCACAGTACCTGGCCCCTGTGTTCCAGCTGCTGTCATCCTCCTCCCTCTTCCACTTGTGTGTGTTCCACCCCAAGCTTTGATGTCCAATCAGCTGCTTTAACCACATGCCGCTCTGTTTCATGCCACCCATGGAGGGCCGAGCTGATACTAGACATCAGTGAATGCATGCATGGGTATTGAGTGTGCATATTTTAATCTCTTAATATTATGAAGTGAACTCTTTTCCAATAATCTTGACTCATTGGTCTGGACAACTTCATTAAAGCACAAAGTTGAACCAAAGTGCTGTATAATTTAAGACAAAGATGTTAAGCCCAATAGCCTAAAAAAGAGAGAAATAAATAATTTCTAAATATTAAAACATTTTAAAAAATGTAAAATTAATTAAAAAAATAATCTTAAATGTATAAAAAAATATATATATGCAAGTTTAAACGGTTAAACACAGTTATTGTTTTTGAATAAGAGTTTCTCTTTGATTATTATCTTTGTTATTAGTATTATAACTTTTATTCAATAACCATGTTTAACTTGTAAACTTGCTTTTATTTTTAATAATCATCATAATCATAGGAACTCTAATTCCGTAACCATATATTTAACCTTTCTAAACTTAACTTTAATGGGATTTTAAAAATCATTATATTAATAACTCAATAATTAAACGTTTAACATTTTATATAAACATAATTTTATGAAAATAATAATAATAATATGTATTATTAATATTAATAATGATGATAACTCAATTACCATATGTTTATTTTATTATTATTATTATTATTATTAATAATAATAATAGTGTTTTACTTATGTTATTGAAATGTTTAACTTATCTAAACTTACCTTTATGGAAGTTTAATAGTAATAATATTTAAAATGTTTTTGTAATTATTATTAATAATAACCATATTTAACTCATCTAAACTTCACCTTTTTGTCTCTCTCTCTCTCTCTCTCTCTCTCTCTCTCTCTCTCTCTCTCTCTCTCTCTCTCTCTCTCTCTTTCTCTCTCTCTCTCTCTCTCTCTCTCACTCTCTTTCTCTCTCTCTCTCTCTCTCTCTCTCTCTCTCACACTCTCTCTCTCTCTCTCTCTCTCACTCTCTCTCTCTCTCTCTCTCTCTCTCTCTCTCTCTCTCTTTCTGTCCAAAGTGAAAAGCAGAGCGGTCATTAAAGGCCTGGGCTGGCCATGTAACTGTCCCATTTAGCAGGCCATCTGCTCATTACCCTGCTCTTAACCATTAGTTCGTCCCTCAGAAAGATGTGTTAATACATCCCTCCTTTCCCTGCACCTCCCGTCCTCCCCTTCCCCCTGTGGGACTAGGAGCTTGGCAAGGTGCTGTCAGGTCGAAGAGAGGAAACGGACACCACGTAGAGTAGATCGCTTCCTGTCAGTCTGTCTGTCTCATTAGCCATTCATGTGGCCTACAGCCTGGAGCCTGGGCTGAGGAGGTGCTGCCCCACATTCAGCCAACACTGGCCCAAGGCTCATTTGTGTGCCTGAGCCTCTAGAGGGGAGGAAGTAGGGAGAGAAACGGAGAAGGTGAGGTGAGAGAGGGACCCAAGGCGGCTAAGGGCACCGAGACAGAACAGCGAGCTAATAGTCTTGAACCGCAGCGGCACCCAAGAGCAGTTAGAGAGCTTAGCCAGTGAGAGTTGAGGGGAAGGAGGTGAAAGGGGCAGGAATATCTTTAACAACTCATTTCACTTTTATGAAATTTAACAATTAATGAATCCGTCTACTTTTCCTCCTCCACCAGAGCCAGTTTTCTTTTTTTTTTCTCCTACAGTACCTTTTCTCAATCTCTCTCTCTCTTCTTTTTTTATTTTAATAACTGCACATTCTCACTCGTCTTCGTCTCTTGCTGGTCATTTGGCCCGGTATTAAATATAGAAATGGAGATGCATGTTCTCCGGTGCTCTTAATGGCCATCTATATTTCATGAAAAGTCAGGTCCTGAGAGTAGGGGGAAGTCATTGATCAGTTAGAGGGCAGCTCTTATTCACAAGATGGACACCAGCTGGGTCATATAAAACTGGTGCTATTTGTGTCTCTTGTGTGTAAAATTACTTGAACAATGAAGGGCTGATGCTAACTTTTACTGTATTGCACATTTTTCTACAACATCCCCTTGCTATATTAGCAAAAACTAATCCATTTCGATGAAAACTAAACAAGTTTATGTGACATGTGATGGCCAATTTATCCTCTACGTTTAACCCATCCAAGTTAGTGTAAACACATTAGGATTAGTGAACGAACACACACACACACACACACACACACACTGCAAACCGTGGACAAACACACCCAGAGCAGTGGGCAGCTCAAGGGCACTTCAGTCATTTCTTTCCGGTATTGAGAATGAAACCTGCAAACCTTCAGGTTACCAGTCTGACTCTCTAACTATTAGGTTACGACTGCCCAGACTATATGGAACTATAAACATTTTGGCAACAAATTAAGTTTAGAGTCCAGTTCTCACTATTAACTAGCTGCTTATTGGCTGTTTATTAGTACTTATAAAGCACATATTAATGCCTTATTCTGCATGACTAAATGGTAAATGGACTGCATTTATATAGCGCTTTCAACAGACCTATGGTCATCCAAAGAGCTTTACATATTGCCTCACATTCACCCATTCATACACGATGGCGGTGTCAGCCATGCAATGCGCCATCCAGCTTGTAGGGAGCAGCTGGGGTTAGGTGTCTTGCTCATGGACACCTCGACACTTGGTCAGGTGGAACCGGGGATTGAACCACCAACCTTCCGGTTTGTAGACAACCTACATAAACCACTGAGCCACTGCCGCCCACTATATGACTATAGTCTACATCCCTAATTCCTAAACTTAACAACTACCTTACTAACTATTAATAAGCAACAATTAGGAGTTTGATGCAAAAGTCGTAGTTAATAGTTAGTACATAGTGAAAATTGGACCCAAATTTATTTTCGTTTACCACTTTTTAATGAATAGAAAAGAATAGCATTTATTTGTAATTGTAATCTTTTTTTTAACTTCAGAAATGTCTTACTGTCACTAAACTGAAACTCAACCTTGTTACAATCATATTGTATACATTTTAAAGTAATGTGAGCTATTCTATTAACACCTCAATACATTGTGTCTCATAGAAAGGTCATAAAGTACTTCATTATCAAACAGGAAAAGACATCCGTGTCATAGAATGACCCAGACCCTCTTCCTCAGTGGAAGATATAACCTGGTGTCTGCCTGACACATTTCATTCCGCTTGTGCACTTGTACTTTCTTTTGTATGATGCTACAAGTATCTAGAAATGGCCTTGGTGTCAATGGTAGATTGTGTTTTATTTAAATCCACAGTGCCTGAGATTTGCTTTCTTAATTCACTTTCCTGGTCCTATGATAAAATTTTCTTCGAAAAAGTCTTTTGTCAAATTTGTTGTATCAATATTGAAAAATCTGAATATCTTTTCACTCTGAACTGAAAATAAAATGGATTTCAAATGCCATTTTAAGCTATACAGTACGTACTGTACATTCACTGTCGCTGTTCATTTCTAGGAAGAGATGGTGAAATAGTGACCATAGTGTCACCCCTCAACACGTGGGCACAGTCACCAAAGGAATAGAAACCCGTTCTTTCTAATATAGCTGCTACCCCTCCAGTCACTCATGCACTCGCGCACACACACACAGCCAAGCGGGCATTTTGTTTATGTCTGCAGAGGCTGACCCCCTTTAAATTGCTGCTAATGTTTTAACTGGGAGAATTAGTCTTTCATCACGGATGGGAATGCAAATAAAATCGGTGAGGTGGCAGGCTGAAATTGGGGTCATACTCATTTGCAAAACTAAGCATCATCGCTCCTGCACGGGGAAATTTATTCAAAGGAGGGAGGCCTCGTCTGATTATGGCACTTGTAATTATGGTTAGGAGTGATTCCGGCATCAGCAGTCCCTCCCTCATGGATTCGGGGGGAAAAAAGAGTGCGTCGGAAAAAATACACACGATTTAATTATACACAAATTAAAATTGGTAATGAAATTGGGCATGAACAAACTACAAATAGCAGATGAAAAGGAAGGGACCTCCCTTGGGGGTGTTATTCTAGATAGTGGCTGATTAGTGAAATTTAAAATAAAAAAAGCAGGGGGTGGGTTTGCTGATGGTGGTGGGGGGGATAGGGCGCATCGTTTCTTATTTTCTTTTGCGTTCAAAGATGGAGTTTTTTTTCAAACTCCCTCTGTTATGATGATGGTGTGGCACCACATTGTCACTTCCCCTTGGTAGAATGTGCACTTAATTGGTTGTGTGTGTCTGTGAGATGGTGCGGGCGGGGGAACGGGTTCGAGATGGAGAGATACGCTCAGTCGACATGTCCCCGTCTGAGCCGTACAATCTTTTGTGCTCATCATCACGTGCGCTCTTTTAATTAGAAAGCAGGTATAAGATTTATGCCATTATTAAAGGCTGTTTATATCAGGCCTCGCTATAATTGCATTTCCAGCAATGACAGCGACACGGTCGCGATTCTGCTTAAGATACCTAGTCGTGGTTGGAACGGGAAACTGACTACTACTTTTTTGTCTTCTCTTTATGTCCTGTTTCCGTTACCCAGAATGCTGTGCGCCATAACCTGAGTCTGCACAAGTGCTTTGTGCGGGTCGAGAATGTCAAGGGTGCTGTTTGGACCGTGGATGAAGTGGAATACCAAAAGAGGAGACCACCAAAGATGACCGGGTACGTAGACTCAGATGGGTCGCTTTTAAAGAGACAGTTCACCCAACAGTGAAAATTCGATCATTGTTTATCACCCTTGTGTTGTTCCAAACTACTACAACCTTTTAGCCCATGAAATTTTAATGAAATTCCAGGCATATAATAAAAGTGAAAGAGTCTGGTGTCGTCAAGCTCCAACATTATCAAGAAATTATCATAAAAGGACCATAAAATCTACACCTTAAAAAATATTAAATATAAAAATACAATAATATTATTTTCGGTATTACGAGAACCGATATATTTAATTAAGTGATAGAATGTTAATATCCTATCCATAAAACATGGTCAATACTCATTATAGACAGGTATCAGGGTAACAAACATAACATACAATAACTCAATAAAAATTAATAACTAAATAACAGAAAATGTAATATAATACCCTAATGTACTTTAAACATTAAAAAAGTTTTATACAGAATATGTTTATTACTCTTTTTCACTGTAAAATATAATGGTAATTCACAGTTTTTAATTTCCCCCAAAAAAACATTTATTTGCAGTAAAATTACATATACATTTGTACAGTGTAGTTTTGTTTCAAATGAACTAAAATATAATCACTATCACCATCCGCTCTGCTGTAGTTCTTAAAACTAATATGGCCTCTTTAGGCAAGTTGAGTCAGGTTTGAAGTGACCAATGGCATCATTGATATCAAATAGATGTGCTTGCTTAAGAACGCCTGCTCCAAATTTTTTGTAGCTTTACAGACCGAAATATAAGCCTGTCAAAAGTCATTCTAATCACAATAACCTGCGAAACACGGGATTAAAAGAGCACTCTTTAAGTGAAGACTATTTATTTAGTAGTAGTCCCAAAATCAGCCTTTATTCCTGTAGCTAAAGCGTAAGCTTGTAGGTCTGCTCTGTAAGTGGGACTGTAATCGTTATTGGCATGTATGATTACCCTAATGGGCTTCCCATCATTACCCTATTACTGACTCTCTAGTCAAAAGCACAAAGGTCTCTTTTGTGCCTCGCCTGCTTGTGTTTGGCAGTGCATGCGTGTGTGTTTGTGCGCCTGTGTGTTTTTCCCGTCTGTGTCTACACTGTTTAGGGTACATTGTGAGCAGATGCACAGCAGAAAAGCGTGCCTGCTTGCATTTGTACAAACAGATGTTACACGCCGTCTCAAGCTCTGCCAGAGAGACGACGGCAAATTACCCAGCCAACGGCCAGCCCGCCAGATTTCAGCCCTGTAGCACACAGACACAAAAGCGAACAAACAGTAGTGTGCGTGTGTGGAGTTTAAGCTGTGTCAGAATGCATGTGTTACTTTCTATTGTTTAAGTTTTCTATTTGTCTTTTGTAAATAGAATAGTGCCTCAGCGTTTTTCATTGGTTTTAACAGACTTTGGTCAGCTGTGTTTTGTTGTAAGCCACACGTGTACTTAATCGACCTCTCTTTATTCTTCTCCTCAGAAGTCCCACTCTTGTGAAGAATATGATTTCTGGGCTGGGATTTGGCTCCCTTAATGCCAGCTATCAGGTGAGTGTGTGTGCACTTTCAGTACATTAAATGAACACCCTTATACATTCATCCACACACACAGTGTTTGTTATTGCAAATGATGGGGAAGTGTATCTGGACATATTAAGATTTAGATATTAAAAATCAAATGCATTTATTTATTTAGTTCTCTGTTAAATATGAGATTGATTCATTCGTTTGAGTTGGTTTCGTTTTAATGATTTGATCCAACTAGTTACATTATTCGCTATGATTCATTAGCTAGAGTTGAAATTGTTATTATAATTTTTTTTATTTCAATATTACTAACAACTGGAAAGGACCTATAAAATAATAAAATATTTAAAGGTCTGAATATGAATATACATTTTTCTAGTTACACTGTTCTCCCAAATTCTTGATTCTTCAACCACTTCAGTGTTCGGTCTGATGATTCATTAGCAAATTGGTCTGAATTTGTATTTGCATTGAAAATAAAATCTTTAAAGTGATGGAAATTTCTTAATATGAATAGAATTTTTTTTTTTTTAGAGGTCTAAAATATTTTGTTCGCTAAAATTTGCCGTAGGGAGATCTGATATGAGTGAATCGTTCTTTTCAACGAATTGGTATAAAGGATTCATTAGTGAATCAGTCTGAATGAATTAAGTGATTCTATACAAATGGAAACATCCTGGAAAATTCATTCCTCAGAAAGTGTGCAAATCCTGAACGGATCAGGCCAGCTGAAGCACACAAGGGCACTGATAACAATTTCCTCTTCTAATTAGCTGCTTCTCCCAAACCTCCTCCGTTCTCCTCCCTCCATCGCACACGCGCTCCCATCCAGCCATATGTGATTTATAGCGTCAAATATTTGTCAATGAAGGTCACAGCATAAAATTAGTGTCTGTCCTAGAAAATCCATCTGAAACCCACGGTGTCACCGCGACTCCTGTTCTGAGCTTTCCGAGCCTAGCTCTGTGTTTCTGTGTTTGTGTGTGTGTTTTTCCCAAGAACACTGTGTGATGAGACAGAGATGGATCTGGGAGGTTAGCCTTTGTGCTTGCGTCCTGGTCTGGGTGTGTGAGCGTGTGTGGCACTCTGTCAGGTCTGTGCCCATCCATCTCCTCACAGGACAAGCAGTGTCAGCGCCTGACAAACAAACAGCCCAGCTAATCACGGGCCAACACACACACACACAAACACACTTCCACCGCCCTGGCCCAGTTTGTCCAGCTCTGACCCCGCAGGCCATCTCTATGGAAATGGAACTGCTCATCCTGAAAAGGCCGCACATAAACTAGCCTTTAACAAAAGAGCAGACACACAGTGCGCACAACAACGCCCTTCCAGAGTGTGAGAGAGCTGTGGCTCTCTGCTGTTTTTGATTTGTAATTCCTCGAGTGTGCTGTGTGTTTTAGGCTGTAAGCGCAACCTCGCCTAAAATCACCCTTTTAAAAGTGACTCAGCCTGGTCATCTTCTCATTAAGCAGGCGTTAAGCATGTTTACCTATTACATCTGCCTGTTTTTGCCACTTTCTTCAAAAATTGTTGCTTACTCCCTATTAATTATAGTTTAAAGGGAAAAAATAGCCCTTGTTTGGTTCAGCTAAACCTTGTGTGACCCTGATCATCTTTCTCGCTACCACCCAGTCTCCACAGAATCAGAATGAATTTCGCTCTAAACTCTTTCATTTCTCCCTCTCCCTCTTTCTCTCGACGGCATATTTTGGGCAGTCACGACAGTTTGAATTGGCATGAGTACCACCACTTTTTTGAAGTTCCGAAGTGACTGTAGGGAGACGAAGGAAACCAACCAGAACCGTTTTCCGTTCCACTTTTCCTCGTGCATTAAAATATCCATATGCAGTTGTTTATGTAGATTTGTATGCAGTAATATGAATTTAACCTTTACTTGCATTGATTTTTACTTCTACTATTTCTTCTGACTTGAAACTTTTTTGGACTTATACCTTTTAAACCTTCAAAACCAGGGGTTAACAGTATATCTGGAGTTTTTTTAACGTAAATAGTTACTAATTAAGTATTTTAAAAAAATACAAAGATAATGTAATGATGATTATTTTAATAATTATTAATATTAATTATTTTATCGCTCAAATTGTTATGCTGAAAATATAATTTTTATTTTAATTAATTAAAAAGAAATAAAAAATTATATTTGGCAATATTACTTAAATACTTTAAAATATATATATTCAATTATAAACCGTAATGAAGAAGTATAAGCATTTCCACTAGTGTTTTCAGACTTTTGGACCCCACTGTAAGTGTCACCATCTTGTTGTATTTTCCTGTTTTTACTTAATTTCTTTTCCCCTTAAAAAAAAAAAAAGAAGGTAAATACTGAATTAGTATCAAATACTATAACGTATCTCATGTCCTAAAGAGTTTTAGAGTTGTTTTCATTTGAGCAGCACGGAGCACGTGTAACGGGAGCGCGTGTCGGTGTGTTTCAATCGGGTCTGTTGTATGGAGGCGAGGAGACCCCTAGTGGTCACACAAACTAACCTGCACCACTGCCCCCAGATTTCTCTCAAAACACATAGATTGCATCTGTCCATTCAGCACATTTATCAAGACCAACAAAGACTTTTAATAGTTAATGTTAAACAAAAAAATCTATAAAATGACACGAGTTCTCTTAGGATGCTTACTGTGAAAGGCACCATTGTCTGTGTAGGACTTTGCCTGAGTACACCTTGCAGTCATCTTTCTCAGTATATTCACTAAAAGGACCTTTCAGACCTGCAACACTAACAATGCCTTATGATTTTAAAGCAACATATCCATCATTGAACTTAACGTTCCATAATAATACTTAAAAATTGTGTGTGCAGGCTGCACTCGCAGAGAGCAGTCTTGGTCTTCTGAACAGCCCCACCCTGATGAACAACAGCACAGGTGCGAGCCTCAACATGCTGCACATCGGCCACGATGATGTCAGCAGCACTGTTGAACAAGTCAACAGTAACGGTAGCTGCAGCCCTGGCCTCTCTCCGCAGCAGTATGGGTAAGACTAGCCAACTCACAGCCAGCTGGTTGCTAGTACCTTGATATGTAGTGTACTTCTTAATTTGTTTTGCTGCTGATTTTTTTTTTTTTTTGTGGAAACTGTTATGCATTTTTCAGGATTCTTTAGTTAATAGAAAGTTCAAAGGAGCAACATTTATTTGAAATAGAACTTTCTGAACTTTTCATCCATTTAATGCATGCAATAATAATCACAATAAACAATATATACATTATATATCAATGAATAATGCTCTCTCTCTCTCTCTCTCTCTCTCTCTCTCTCTCTCTCTCTCTCTCATTCATATATATGTATGTATGTATGTGTATATATATATATATATATATATATATGTGTATATATATATATATATATATATGTAATGTTTGTGAAATTGATTAATCGTGATTAATCACATTCAAAATAAAAGTTTGTGTTTACGTAATATGTGTGTACTGTATAATTATTATGTGTATATAAATACACACTCATTCATGTATGTTTAAGAAATATTTACATGTGTGTATATATATATATATAAATATATATATATATATATACATCATATTAACTATAACTCATTTTTCCCAACTATATACATGTATGTGTGTATTCCTTTATACATAATACTTATACAGTAAACACACATTTTATGTAAACACAAACTTTTATTTTGAATGTGATTAATCGCGATTAATTGATATATATTTAGATATAAAGAATAGATATAAGAATATATATTCTTAATGAAATATTATATGACAAATTATATAATAGTGTATACATTTAAACCATCTATATTTTAAAGCAATTGAAAAAGTGACATGTTTAAAAAGTGCTGCATATTTAAAGGTTTATCTCTCATTTGATTTATCTTGCTTCCATAATCCAAGACTGACGTATTGCGTGTTATTTTTCTTTCAGACACCAAATCCATGTGAAAGAGGAGCCAGCTGAGATGGAGGAGGACAGCAGACCTGTGTCCCTCATGGCAGCTGTCACTCAAAACCTGAGCATGCCTGGTGACGAGCGTGACATGGAGGACGAGCTTCCCACGGAAGAGCTGGAGTAAGAGGAAGGGTTGTTGGAGGCGGAGCTCACCGGCCCGACCACTCCCTGATATTCAAGATTTTCAAGATCAAGTGAGAAAACAAAGATACAAAACCAACTACAACTTCAAAAACCAAAACAGGGTTAGACCTCATCTGTTCACAATGCAAAAACACAACATGCCCCCCCCTCATTTGTTTTGTTTCCTTAGTCAGTACCCTCGAAAAGGCTATTTGAGCAAGCTCCAAGTGCGTTTATGTCCTCCTGTGTGTGAAACATGGTCTGATAAAAGAATGGACCAGCGTATCTAAAGCTACTGAGGGAAACCTGACGTCAGTATACACACTTAGTCATTTTTTTCCCCAGAAGTCACTCGAGGTTTCTCTATTTTAAGTCTTTTTAAGCTTTAATTTGTATGTTCTTTGGGCCTGAGAAACACTGCTTTTCTATGGGATAAATACACAGCGGTGATTTACCTCAGAAAGATGTTCACATGCCTGAAAAGAGAGGAAAAAGATGACAAACACACATCTTCAGAATGACTTCTGCTTTCAACCGGATTTTTGTACCCGTTTAAAGGGGATGCTGTAAGACTCAGTAACTTTGCGGTCACAAAGATAAGTTCACCACTCTTGACAAAGGCAAAGACTGAAACAAAACAAGCTGAAAGACTGGCAACGGCATCCCTGGCCACCTGACCAACCTTTTGTTTCTTTTTTTTTTGTTCGTCTCCCTTACATAACTGGACTGGAGAAACAGGGGAAACGTTCTGTCTCGAGGCAGTGTTAGCCTCCGTTCAGACGCCGAATGCTTGTGCTGTCCTTATCTTTATCTGATGGTATCCACAAGAATCTGCCTGAACGTGCTTTTCCCCCTCACTCTTTGTCAGACTAAACATAGAAAATGTTGCTACCCCCAAAAAAAGGCATATTTCAGGAAAAGGAACTTTTTGCTGTTGTTCTCCTGTGGTGCTGTTATGACAGCCAGACTGACACGCGGCTTGTGGAGGACCGGCTCAGAGACTTTATTGACTGTATTGTTGATTAATATGTGTGCAGTAGCTTTCGATTTCGTTTTACTTTCATAGTCGTTTATTTCTAAAGGATCAACATTTTTCATTGTGATGTAATTCAACTATTATATGTCTTCTGTTAATGATTGTTTTGTTTTGTTTTCAATTCTCTCATCATTCCTAAAAGGGGTTACGTTTGGGAGAAAAGTTCCAAAATCCTTATTCTACAAACTCCACCCCACAAAAAAATAGTCCAAAACTTATCCTAGCGTCAGATCACAAGCAAAGAGGATAGCACTTAGCGTTAAGTGAAAACTTCCGAAACAGAACCACAGATGAAATCTAACGTTAAATAGCAACAAAACCACTCGAACATTTCTATAGCAGAGAGAAGCTGAAACTAAACAGGTGGAATACGCATTGCAGGGCTCCCTGTAAGATCCTGAAAAACTTTACAGGCACTCATATCTCTTTTTTCACAAATTTGCTTCATTTATTTCAACATTTTAATTTTCCCAGATTCGCAGCATTTCCTTTGTTCGTTTCAATCTGTAGTAGCCAGTTGATATCAGCTGCGATACAAAATATTGCTTTAACGTAAAAGATAACATGGTCACGGAATACCTCAGACCACAGTGTTTGCCCCCTTTCGCTGTTATTGCAAAGGGGATTTGTACTGTGGCTAACCAATATAGTGACTCTCTCATTATCAGTTCAAAGTTCTATAGCTACTAGATATATAAAAGTTATTTGCAATTCACTGTGCGAGTAGAAAGTGTCTGATTAGCATGTGAGCTTTTGCTTTCACTGAACTATATATTAAAAAAAAAACTTTTCTCAGTAGTGCCATGCCAAATTTCGAGTTTTAATTTAATATATGTTGCTTTTTTTTCCGTTTTTTCCCCATTTTGCTTTTGTTACAGGTAACCAAAGAGATATTTAGTAAACCAAAAAAAAAAAAAAAAAAAAACTTTTTTTTTTTTTTTTAATTTATCATTTCTTCTTCCTAAAGAACTGGCCAAAAGAACACAAACCCGTAATTTGAATATTTAATTTTTTCCTTTTTTGACTTACACTACAGAGCATTCCAAAAACCAAAGTGTAAAATGCAAATGCTTTTTTTATTTTATTTTTTATTGTTGTTGTTCAAAAAAAAGGAGAGAACTGTTTTAATACAAGTTAACCTAATGAGTTCTTAACACTACATATGTTTAAAGGCCAAAAAACAAACCGAAAAGGACACAAAAAGCAAAAAAAAAGCAGTATTAACAAGCCTCTTGCAGTTCCTTAGTTAAAGTACAAAGCACTTACGATCTGAGAAAGGAAGCTCTCTACCCCATCTTGTGCTCAGGCAATTGCAGTGTTGAGAACGCAGTCTTCACCGTCTAAGATTGCAAAGGACTTCACATGCAAAAGGCACTTGAATAACAGTTGATGTACTTTGTGACACTAGAAGCCAGCAGCAGTTACTCAGCATTATGGTTTACTTCAATTACCAGTATAAAACGCAGTTCAACGAATACCAAAAAAGCAGGCGAGCACTTGTTTGTTGTGCTTACCTTGTTGAACAGTATTATTTACCACACTAATAAGGGATGGCTGATAGGGACTCTGATCGTTTCAAACACAACAGGAATTGTTTTAAGGACTGTTCAAGTTATTATTTTCCACTTTTTCTTTCTAACATACCTGGTCACGCGCAACCTTTGTATTCATTTCATGCACACCTTCGAAACACCTTCAAAGAAATAAAACCAAAAATAATGCTACCTCCTTTTGAAAACGATTCACAAAATAGATAGGCCAATGAAAGTCACCTATAGTCATTCAAAAGGTGTAAATTCTTTCTAGTTTTTCATTCATCCACAAAATAAATAAAAATAACACACACACACACATTGTCGGAAAAACCAAAATATGATTCTTGTTGCATAGGTGTAAACGGAGCTTGTCGATTCCTCTCGATTCCAAATTCATTAGCATGAATGGAAACAAATAAATGAGACACAACAGAAAGAAAAAAAACGACTACCTCTCCACCCCCTCCCGAAAAAGAAACAAAAAATGCTGAGTCCTGTTAAGTATGAAGCATTAAGTGGTCAACATATTTAAAAGGGTCTACTCCAAATCACATATTCCCACTTTAAGTGATCTATTAGCATAGTGTCTATGTACAGGTCCTCTGTGCGGAGGCTTAATTGTGTGTTCTAATTCCGCATGCATAATGAGAGGCCAGGCCAATGAGAGCCATCGAGCTGGCCGGTCATTAGAGCGTACTCAATGGGCCAGTCAGTTGGGTGTCAGAAATGATGATGGGCAGAATGCATTAACGTAGGCCACTCTTGCACGGACCCCGCTTCCCAATTAATGCAAAGTGTAGCTTCGTGACGGCTGTGGAAAAAATACCACACACACACACACACACCATCCCAGAGAGATCATCATGCTCCTAGTAAAATGGGCCTTTATTTTTACCGCACGACGAAACCAAAATATCCAAAGAGAACCATCGAGCTTGTGCTACAAGAACTGAGGATTGCGAAGGAATTGAAAAACTCACAAATGAATTGCTGCATTCACGAAATGGACTACAATTGTGCTTTTAAGGTACACGTGTAAACAAAGCTGTTTTGTAAGATGTGGACTGAAACACATCAGTGGTGATCGCCATGACTCCTTGGTTTATTTTACGCGCGTTGTAATGATGTATTATTGTATATTACCGTTCGGCTTAGCTCTCAAGGGCATTCCCTCTTTTTCATGTTTCATTTACTTGTTTTCTTTTTGCTTTTTTTTTCCGCACCTGTTTTTTAGCTATTGTAAAGTTTTGAGCTCAGAATTCCTATACTGTATTGCTTATGCTGATGTGTATGTATTTATCATATTATGTGCTGCAGGTATCATGGATAAATTTTGTTTTCCCTTTTTTTTTCTTTTTTTTTTCTGTCATGAAACGTCTGGGACGATGATTTTTTTTTCTTTCTTTTGTTTTTTTTGTGTGTATTATCTCTCGAAAAAAGACAGATTAAGAGTTAGATAAGTGGTTTAGGTAACACACCTGTTTGTATATTTATCTTAGCTAGGTCTATTTTGATACTTTTGTCTCTGTAGTGCATTTATGCATTTTTAAGGAAAAAAGAGAGAAAACAAACTAAAAAGTTGAACTCATTGTGTAATGATACCTCAGAAGGACTTTTCTCAGAAGACAGGACCAAAACTTCAGAAAAACAGTGAAAGAGAAAAAAAAACTTATAAAAATTGTGTAGCCCTCTCTTGCTTATAAGAAAGAGCAACTTTAAGGTGTTATTTTTTATTATTGGTCCTTTAGGTGCCAATATGTGTACAGACTCCCTTTAAAGTCAACTCATATTTACCATGAGCACTCAAAGCTGTCTCTCATAAGGCAATAGCGCTCCAGATTTGTACAGAAAGACTCTGAGAAAGTGCACGGATTGGCTCTTGAGAGTGTCCTTATGTTTTCAGACTTTTCTGCACACTCATGGCACTAAAATGGGACCATGAAGTCATGCAGGCTATTTTCGACCACTGTTTGCCATTCGCTGTGAACTTGGTGTGGCTTTTCCACAGTAGCATACCAAATAAGATTGTGAAAAGGCTTTTAGAAATGCAGTTCATCTTCAGTGACCACCAAAGGGATTGTGGGTAGACGTTTGTATTCCAAATTGATCAAGTCTGCCACAACTGTAACCAAACAATTGTGTGACGAAGGTGACGGCGGTATTTTACATTTCACGGTTATCCACTCTACAACCCAGAGCTCCATTGCCCGGTTATGAATAGCTTTGACGCTCTCTAAGTAAAGGACCCCTGCAGGGGAGCTTTTGCCTGATGGTATTAACTTCTTCGGCCAATCAAATGGAACTACCACTTCGACTCTCCTCTCATTGTATTTTTACGAATGTGTGTACATTTTCAGCAGTGACTTCTATGTACTTTAGTTTCATTTTAACTTGTTTACTTCTTTATTATTATTTTTTTTACATTTGTTTTGCTTTTTCAGATGAGACTTGGGGGAAGAATATGTGGTGGCTTTTGAAATGGTATAGAAAATTTAAAAAAAGGCAACTAGCCATCCACCTTTGTCATTCTAACCCCCGGTGACCATGTTTATGCCAGTCACTGCCGTTTTTCTTCATGCTGTATAAAAAAAACACATATATCTGTGTATTTGTAACCTGAATCTTCTTGTGTCTGTTCATGCAGACAATAAAAAACTGTACAGTAGGTCTAGTTGCATGTAATCTGTACTAATTATTGACAATGGCATTATAAAATGCAATAAAAATACTTATTACACTGTCTTAGGCTGTGCATTGTAATTTCCTTTCTACTTTTTTTATTAACACTAAAATTAACATAATGTGCTTTTGTAAATAACCCTCTTATTCATGAATTAAGTCACAAAGGAATTTTGTTTTCTTAGTCATTCATCATTTGTATGTCTATAATTCATATCCCCATTGCTGTTCACTACGTTCACATTAGTCAAGTCAACTTTATTTATATAGCACTTTTAACAATGCAGATAGTTTCAAAGCAGCTTTACAGTGTTAAACAGCAAAATAATGCAACAGAATTTTATTCAGCCGTATAGCCATTCCGGAGAAACGGTGATGTCATCAGTTCATTTCAATTATCATAAGGTGACAGTGTGGGCTTTAGATCAGTAATTAGATCAGTAATTTAGTTTATATGGTTAATTTGGTTTAATAATTAGATTTATTTGGATATTTAGTTATTTAATTAAGAAAAATTTAGTGTCCCCAAATGAGCAAGCCAAGCCAGAGGCAACAGTGGCAAGGAAACCAAAACTCCATCAGGTGACCTAATGGAGAAAAATAAACCTTGGGAGAAACCAGGCTCAGTCGGGGTGCCAGTTCTCCTCTGGCCAATTAACAAACAGCGTATGATTATTATTCTGGCAACTTTACAGGTCAGAGCTCATAATAGATTGGAATATTCGAAAGATCAGAGGCAACACACCGGAGACAGGTTTATTGAGGATGATGTGTTGATTAAATAATTATTGAAGTGCAATATTCGAACAATCGTAGTCATCACGACGGAGACAGGTTTATTGAGGATGACATATCGATTTAACAATTATTAAATTATATTATTCGAACAATCGGAGTCATAACGCCGGAGACGGGTTTATTGAGGATGACATATCGATTTAACAATTATTAAATTGTATTATTCGAACAATCAGAGTCATCACGCCGGAGACGGGTTTATTGAGGATGCCGTGTCGACGAGGCAATTTCAGGGGGAGGCTAATTCACACGGTCTCTGCAGACACTTCAGGGTCATGCATTGGTCATGTCTGGGCGCAGGTCCACCATCTGATCTGGATACGGCCCGGATCCGGCTGACTGCAGTAAACCTTGGGATAAAACAGAGACACTATCATTAGCGTAGATGCCATTCTTCTGATGATGTCACGAGTACATCAGGTGTTATGGGAAGCGTTCCCGGTTCCGGCTGACCTAGTTAATGCAGCCTAACAATCAATTAATTGAAAAAGTGTTTTATGTGTATGCCACAGTAAAGAGATGTGTTTTTAGTCTAGATTTAAACTGACAGAGTGTGTCTGCTTCCCGTACAATGCTAGGAAGATTGTTCCAGAGTTAAGAAGCTAAATAGGAAAAGGATTGACCGCCTGCAGTTGATTTTGATATTCTCGGTATTATCAACTGGCCAGAATTTAGAGATCGCAGTAGACGTGATGGAGTATAATGTGTTAAGAGCTCGCTCAAGTACTGGGGAGCTAAACCATTTAGTGCTTTGTAAGTAATTAAAGGGATTGTTCACCCAAAAAATGAAAATTCTGTCATTTACTTATCCTCAAGTTGTTCCAAACCTGTGTAATAAAGTATAAATAAGATATTTTGAAGAAAAAAATACTTTTTGACTTTATTATGAGTAAATTCTTTTTGGTTGAGCTATCCATTTAAGTATTATTATTATTTATTAATTACTAATTATCCACAGTAGGGATGCAACAATACAGTTAGTCCACGGTTCAATACATACCTCGGTTTTTAACCAGGGTTTTCAGTTCGGTTCGGTTCTGATGGCTTGTCACATCAGTTTTTTGCTATTATATTCTTAGGTGACAGGAACAGCAAGATGTTAAGGAGAAAAAAGTATATTTTGTATTGCAATACTCTTTCTTTATTTTACTTAAAATAATTGAAACCCCTTACTTAAACTTTACTTTAAAAAAAAAAGCCTTGTACACATTCCTAGTGTATTGTATAATATAAAATAAATGTATATAAAGATTTTTCGTGTTTTTTTGAAGCTTTAATTGTGTTTACAGTGTGCAATATAACATGTGTTCATGTTTCGCGTGTAAAAAAAAAACAGTATTTTTTAACACAATTTACTTATCTGTGTACCGCTGTTTTCACTCTCCTAAAAACGGCTGATGACTTCCTTTATTCTATGAAGTCCCTCCTTCAGAAATACGTAACGAGTTCTGATTGTGCCAGCGGTTCCCGTGTTGTGATTGGACAGCAGCTTAGCGAACGTGGCCCGGTTCCTGTGTTGTGATTCGACAGCAGCTTAGCGCACGTGGAAAGGTGACGCCTCTTAACGGGAGATATATGCGCTTAATGATCTCTACAGCGTCCCTGGGAAAGCCAAACAAAGGTGATTTGACTCCGGGATGAAAATAACAGCGTCTCGACGACATGGCGACAAACACACTCAAACGCAACACTTCCTTTTCTCCACGCGACCGTCCTCTTCTCCACGTGGGACAGCAACAAGACCACGCCCCCTTTTTGCGCGTATTCTTGTGGGCGGAGGTTAGTCTGTTCTACTGTTCTACTGACGTCATTTATGAAGGAAGTACCAGGATGTAGTCCAAGCCAGCCGTTCGCTGTAGGCTTTGAAAGGGAACTTCTGTTAAATTAAATATCTCGCTTGGCATTGAACTTTGAGCTTTATCATTTTACAGGTATTATTTATGCTCTAACAGCAACATTACACACTAACTAAAGTTTGAACAATGGGATCACGAAGAACGGGACCTTTAAATTAAAGTTCTTCAGTCAAGAGCAATGAGTGATTTTCTCTTTGTCTTTTGTTGTTGTATTAACATTAAAGGGATAGTTCACTCAAAAATGAAAATTCTGTCATTGAGAAATGAATACAGGTTTGGAACTAACATTAGAGTGAGTAAATGACATAATTTTAGAGGTGAGCTGTCCCTTTAAGGACTGCATGTTCACTACTGCACTGCTGTCAATTTAAGACCTGCGTGCATCTAATATACAGACACACGCCGATTTTACTTTCACTTTAGACATAACCGACTGTGTTTATGTTAACCTTGTGTGTATTTGACAGTATTAGCGCAGTAAGACTACTTAGTCTAGTAATCACGTGTTTGACAGGCGTTTAGTGCGTGCTCAGAGAAGGCGAATGAAGGCTTTAAAACGCATGCAAATAATGAACTTTCGTGATTGTAAATAACTATAGTGTTCCGTGAGTATAACTCTACCACTAACGTGTGATGTGAATGTATGTCGCGTTGTTCAGTATATTGGGATGGAGGCAAATGATAGAATTTGTAGAAAAATAATTAATTAAATGCAAAACCGAAAAAAATTCACAAGCGCGTATTGAACCTTGAATGCCGTACCAAACGGTTCAATATTATATTGAGAATTGCGGCATCACTAATCCACAGTATTGTTTATTGAAAATATATTTTTTTCTTTTGAATAGTTTTTATTTTTTTTTAAACCCTAAAGGAAATTCATTGAATGATTCATTATGTTCAGTACAGTAGACTGACACATTTGCATTTATGCAAAGAAAATTGCAACAAAAATTAATACAAATAAAATGAATAAAAGTGTTCCTTAATCTACCAAACATATCTGACTAAATGATAGAGGGGTACATATTCTGAATGTACAGCCATTTTGCATTTATTGTATAAATGTCACAAATAAAAAACACAATGACAGAACTAGGACAGCCATAGAAATGACAGGAAAGGGTCAAAGGTGATCACCCATGGTGGTTTAGATGTACCTCATGCACTAAATGGTTCAAAATGTCTTTTTCTCATCATGCATCAGAGACTTGATATATAATTCACTTTAAAACATGCAAACATCCTTGCAATAAGACAAGAGGTAGTGTGGCACTGCTGGAGCTTGTGCGTGTGGTGTTTCTAAAACACACACACACACCGACACAGCTACCAAATGTAGTCCATTGTGTGATGTGTAGAAAATGTGCTCTCAATTAAGAGCAAGCAAGGGAGGTGGCTTCCCCTAAATCATGCAAAATGCATGTGACACGGGTCACAAAGTGGGTGATTGAACCAGAAAGCAGGGGCCTCAACTTCAAGGAAGTGGAATGTCTACAGAGCACTTGCCTTTCCAACTTACTTAGGAATAGGAACATCATGACCCAGTCCATTTGATGATACATGTTGAGTAATGTTTGCAATTACGTCTTTGTGTAATAGCATCCAGCTAATCGCTAGGTTATATAATGTATTGCACATATTTAATCCAAGCACAAACCTCCTCTCACTCTCTTTAAATTCTGTCGAGTAAGCTGCTAGTGGGTGAATACAGTAATGGATACAATCATAGAAGATTTGTGAGGCATCAATCACATGACAACAATGCATCTTTTCTGCATTGCTCTGTTTTTTAAAAGTGACCTTAAATATTGATTTTATCAATAAAATGTGTCTTTACTTTTTTAATACTTTTTTTATTGGAATACATTTAGTACAGTTTTTTTTATTTGTGTGCTTCATAAGAACATCTGGGGCCTGTACCATGGTGGTAGTTTAACAAACACAGGGTTACAGGATCAGTTTTGAGTTGACAAAACCACCCAATCTATTCAGGCTTTGTCTGTCCTATGATGCTGATCATCAGCTTTCTCTGTCAACTCAGGCTTTGATCGTGAGTTTAGCTGTGACATCAGTAGTGAACAGCCAATCACACGCGGTGAAACTGAGATTCCCTTCTCGAGAGAGAAACGGCACCATTCACTTCCCTCTGCAGAATATTACATGATTGCAAAATATTAAGAATTTAAACAAATTTACACAGCAAGAAAAGCTGTCCATGAAAGAGGACAACTTAAAGAAAAGTCGTATTCGTCAATGCAAGTAAAAGTTATGAAGTTAGTTTAGTTGATATATAGAGAGAATTGAACATTTAAACTCACATGCGGCAATTTTTTATAGCTTTATTTATTGATTTTAAAACTTATTTGTAAGTGCCTATTAATGATTGATTAACTAAAATGATAAACGTACAGGGAGTGCAGAATTATTAGGCAAATGAGTATTTTGACCACATCATCTTCGTTATGCATGTTGTCTTACTCCAAGCTGTATAGGCTGGAAAGCCTACTACCAATTAAGCATATTAGGTGATGTGCATCTCTGTAATGAGAAGGGGTGTGGTCTAATGACATCAACACCCTATATCAGGTGTGCATAATTATTAGGCAACTTCCTTTCCTTTGGCAAAATGGGTCAAAAGAAGGACTTGACAGGCTCAGAAAAGTCAAAAATAGTGAGATATATTGCAGAGGGATGCAGCAGTCTTAAAATAGCCAAGCTTCTGAAGCGTGATCATCGAACAATCAAGCGTTTCATTCAAAATAGTCAACAGGGTCGCAAGAAGCGTGTGGAAAAACCAAGGCGCAAAATAACTGCCCGTGAACTGAGAAAAGTCAAGCGTGCAGCTGCCAAGATGCCACTTGCCACCAGTTTGGCCATATTTCAGAGCTGCAACATCACTGGAGTGCCCAAAAGCACAAGGTGTGCAATACTCAGAGACATGGCCAAGGTAAGAAAGGCAGAAAGTCGACCACCACTGAACAAGACACACAAGCTGAAACGTCAAGACTGGGCCAAGAAATATCTCAAGACTGATTTTTCTAAGTCTTGATGGGCCCGTGGCTGGATTGGTAAAGGGCAGAGAGCTCCAGTCCGACTCAAGGTGGAGGTGGAGTACTGGTTTGGGCTGGTATCATCAAAGATGAGCTTGTGGGGCCTTTTCGGGTTGAGGATGGAGTCAAGCTCAACTCCCAGTCCTACTGCCAGTTTCTGGAAGACACCTTCTTCAAGCAGTGGTACAGGAAGAAGTCTGCATCCTTCAAGAAAAACATGATTTTCATGCAGGACAATGCTCCATCACACGCGTCCAAGTACTCCACAGCGTGGCTGGCAAGAAAGGGTATAAAAGAAGAAAATCTAATGATATGGCCTCCTTGTTCACCTGATCAGAACCCCATTGAGAACCTGTGGTCCATCATCAAATGTGCGATTTACAAGGAGGGAAAACAGTACACCTCTCTGAACAGTGTCTGGGAGGCTGTGGTTGCTGCTGCACGCAATGTTGATGGTGAACAGATCAAAACACTGACAGAATCCATGGATGGCAGGCTTTTGAGTGTCCTTGCAAAGAAAGGTGGCTATATTGGTCACTGATTTGTTTTTGTTTGGTTTTTGAATGTCAGAAATGTATATTTGTGAATGTTGAGATGTTATATTGGTTTCACTGGTAAAAATAAATAATTGAAATGGGTATAAATTAGTTTTTTGTTAAGTTGCCTAATAATTATGCACAGTAATAGTCACCTGCACACACAGATATCCCCCTAAAATAGCTAAAACTAAAAACCACTTCCAAAAATATTCAGCTTTGATATTAATGAGTTTTTTGTGTTCATTGACAACATGGTTGTTGTTTAATTATTAATGTTGTAAAATTAATCCTCAAAAATACAACTTGCCTAATAATTCTGCACTCCCTGTATAATTGATTAAGGGTATAATAATTACATAAATGATATATAAATCATACAAAATTATTATCACTATAAATAAGCATTGTTAAAAGCCAGACGCATTAGTCTTTAAAAACCATTTGATATGTAGTGACCTTTAATTTGGAGTAGAAACAGGGTGAGTGACTTTATTGCATCAGAGCTGTGTCAATTTGCTCACAGCTGATTTGTCTAATTTCAGTTTGAGATGTCTTATCCAGAACATAACCCGCCCTGGAGCAGGTTAGCCATGGAGTGTAAGTTACTATGGAGATGAACACTGCTAAAAGCCAAACCACTTTAATGGTACCTAAAACCCAGGATTGGCTTAAACATATCTGGCTAGCCAGCTAAACCTGCTTCATGGTATAGGCCCCTGATCTTATGTACACACAGATGTACCTATTGATATACCTAAGTGCTGAATGTATGTATATATTTACATTTATGCATTTGGCAGACGTGTTTATCCAAAGCGACTTACAGTGCACTTATTACAGGGACAATCCCCCTGGAGCAACATGGAGTAAAGTGCCTTGCTCAAGGACACACTGGTGGTGACCGGTGGGATCGAACCAGCAACCTTCTGCATATCAGTTCCATGGTTTAACCCACTGGACCACCACCTCACCATATATATATATATATATATATATATATATATATATATATATATATATATATATATATATATATATATATATATATATATATATATATATATATATATATATATATATATATATAAAAATTTCAGCTATCACTAACAAAAGCAACATTAACAGCTCAAAAACAATGTTATGATTAAAACTGACTAGCATAAAAAAATATTTTTGTTGTTGCTGATGCATTGTTGTCTAGTAGCTCTGCAATCCAACCAGCCGACTGCCCTTACGAAAATTAACCATGGTTTTATTGAAGTAAAAATGTAGTAACCATGTTTTTTTTTTTGGCTAATTGAATACCATTTATATAACTACAGTTTTACCACAAATACCATGGTTAAACTGTGGTTAGAGAAGCAAAACCATGGTTAATTTGCGGTTACCATGGTTTTACTAAAATAACCATGGTTTTTTGGTTTTATTTGTAGTAAAACCATGGTTTATTTTCGTAAGGGTGACAGCAATAGTCATGTGTTCAAACCCTAAGTGTGTCTTGTTGTTGTGTTACAGGCTCTGTCCACCAGGAGGGGTAAATAAACCAGCCAAAAAACTGAATGGGACAGAATGAAAAAAAAGGGAAAATAACAGGACAGGCCCAGTCAGTGAGTCCTTTCAGTCTTCTGAGAAAATCTCTCACTGACACGGACAGGGTGGAGTGTTATTCTAACTCATTTAGACCAGGATCAGGTTCTCTGATTTTTTTCTTCTTCTTTTCTGACATCTCTTCGCTTCGTTTGAAATCTGCCCTGAAAGCTTATCTTGAAAACACACAGGCCTCCGTTCTGAAGACTTGTTGCTGCAATATTGAGAGAGAGAAGATGGAAAAATGTGGGCACTTTTCGAGAAAGTTTTTTGAGATTCTCTCCCAGAGTTTGACAGGAAGGAAACTTAGACTGGCCTCTCAATTTGGTAAAAGTTTTGTCATTTTTTGTCGTTTGTTGAAACAGCATTAAACTCAGGTAAACTATGAGTTTCAAGTCTGACTGACTCAGAAGTCTGACTGATGCTGAGTGTCAAAATACGCCATCCACTTATCCGCCTAGATAAATGATAAATCACATGCACATAAACACTCATTTAAGTCTATCCTGCACCCTCCAACGCTACATAATGAGCCTAATTAAGATGGCTCTGACAGAATACCTCAGCCCGGACCGCTGGCTTACAGAAGGACCCAGACAGGAGAACAAAGGCATCTTTGTGAGTGATTAGAAACACATTTTCATCCCTCTCTCTTTCCCCGACCGTGCCAAAATGTTCAATTCCGCTACAAACAATCAGTGTCAAACGTTTAAAATAACATCCAAGAGAAAAACACTGGTGGACGTGAGTAATGCCTCAATGTTTTTTACCGTTATCTTGGAGAGGGTCTTGTAAATGAGCATTATTATAGCTACTGTAATTTATAGTTACTGTAATTCTATCGGTTTCACATTAATCACTACAAAGTATTATGGGAAGTAATTTACTTAGTCAGCACTTCAGTTTCTCCAGGTTCCAGCAGTTGTAGACCTAGATATGGTTATGTACAATGACCTATAATCACGGAATGGTCAGGCACTTAAAGGGTTAGTTCATCCAAAAATGTAAATTGTCATTAATTACTCCCCCTCATTAGATTCCAAACCCGTGTCCTTGTGATGTCTTTACTACCTTTTTGAGGCTTGAAAGTGGTCAGTGCATAGGCTCAATGGAAGGACAGAAAGCTCTCAGATTTCATTAAAAAGATCTTTGTGTTCCAAAGATGAACGAAAGTCTTATGGGTTTGGAACAACATGAGGTGGAGTAATTAATTACAGAATTTTCATTTTGGGGTAAACCAACCCTTTAAACGAATAGTTCACCAAAAAAAAGAACATTCTGTCATCATTTACTCACCCTCGTGACATAGACTTTTTTTCTTCTGCAGAACACTGAACGTTTCAACTGTTTTTTCCATATAATTAAAGTCAATGGGGTCCAAAACAACACTGAACCCCATTGACTTTCACTGTATGGACATGAGGAAGTATGGACCCTTTAACAGCTGATGCTTGGCCAAGCACCATTCCACCCAATCTGAGCCGCATTTAAGCATGCAAAGCATAAAATCTCATGTCTCCGTGGAACCATGCAGTAGATTAAAGCCTTGAGAACCACAGCAATCTTAGGCCATAGAGAGAAGAAACTAAGCAGAGTGGCACCTGGTAAATGTCAGGTTAATTACCAAGACAAAAACCTTGAAGGGTTGAATATCATTGGCCGGTCAACAAACATTGGCAGAGGCTAATGAGTGTCTGACGCTGTCTTAGGAGTGCTGTGTTATTTGCAATGAGTGTCATTTTGGATATAGTAGTGGGTGAGGGTGTGGACATTTCACCTTACACAGTCATCAACATTTTAATTTGATTTCGTCCTATCAGTTTGTATGACACATAAGTCTGCAGAATGCCTCTGTTGATGGACGTCGGATCCAATGGGAGTGTATCAAAGTGTAGCATTCCCTTTACATGTGCAAAGCATTTGCAGGAAACAGCTAAAAGAGAGAGGTGATGGAACCAAAAACATGGAATTCAGGCCTGACACTGACATAAATGAATATAAATTGGAATGCGTAAAATCATTCCTGCCCCCTGTGCAAAAAAAACAAAAAACTTCAGTGGCACAGTGGCCTAAAACTGATTTAAAACTTCGATCTCAGTTGTACATATGATTTTTATCTGTTTCGCCCAAATATGTTTAAAAGCACAGGCTTTCATAACAACATACTGAAAAGCACATGTTGTATTTTTTACTTGCGTATTGTATGTGCCATTCATTTGTTTCATTTGAACATATATGATTTACTTATTAAATCTTAAATGTAATTTCTCCTTTTTAAAAAAAATCTCTCTCTCTCTCTCTCTCTCTCTCTCTCTCTCTCTCTCTCTCTCACGGCTAAAAATATGCATGTAATATACATATATAAAAATAAATAATATATAACAATATATATTGCATAATACTCATAATATATCATTTCAATATATAATGTGTACACACACACACACACACACACACACACACACACAGGATTTGTAGTTCAATCCACACACAGGATTTGTAGTTCAATCCACACACACACACACACACACACACACACACACACACACACACACACACACAGGATTTGTAGTTCAATCCACACACACACACACACACACACAGGATTTGTAGTTCAATCCACACACACACACACACACACACACACACACACACAGGATTTGTAGTTCAATCCACACACACACACACACACACACACACACACACAGGATTTGTAGTTCAATCCACACACACACACACACACACACACACACAGGATTTGTAGTTCAATCCACACACACACGCGCACACACACACACACACACACACACAGGATTTGTAGTTCAATCCACACACACACACAGGATTTGTAGTTCAATCCACACACACACACACACACACACACACACACACACACACA
Source organism: Romanogobio albipinnatus (assembly GCA_023566225.1). NCBI lineage: Eukaryota > Metazoa > Chordata > Actinopteri > Cypriniformes > Gobionidae > Romanogobio > Romanogobio albipinnatus. Next base: position 20,373,673 of record CM042254.1, on the reverse strand, counting down.
CACACACACACACAGGATTTGTAGTTCAATCCACACACACACACACACACACACACACACACACACACAGGATTTGTAGTTCAATCCACACACACACACACACAGGATTTGTAGTTCAATCCACACACACACACACACACACACACACACACACACACACACAGGATTTGTAGTTCAATCCACACACACACACACACACACACACACAGGATTTGTAGTTCAATCCACACACACACACACACACACACACACACAGGATTTGTAGTTCAATCCACACACACACACACACACACACACACACACACACACACACACAGGATTTGTAGTTCAATACACACACACACACACACACACACACACACACACACACACACACACACACAAGATTTGTAGTTCAATCCACACACACAGTTTTATAAACAGTAAATATTACAAATTATATATTATATTATATTAATTATATATTAATTATATATTACATTATATTAATTATATATTATATTAATTATATTATTTCTTTTTATAATTATGCATTATAATAATTATATATGATATATATTAATTATATTATATATTATATTAATTATATATTATATTAATTATATTATTTATTTTTATAATTATGATTATATTAATTATATATGATATATATTAATTATATTATATATTATATTAATTATATATTATATTAATTATATTATGTTATGTTATATTAATTATATTATATTAAATTAATTAGATATTACATTAATTATATTAATTATATATTATATAATATTAATTATATATTATATTATATGAATTATATATTATATTAATTATATTATATTATATATTATTTATATTATATTATTATATTAATTATATATTATATTATATTATATTATATTATTATAGATTTGTTTTGTCTATTATTATGTGGTCCTGGAGAGTGTAATTGTATTGTACAGGCATCTCGCCTGCAGGGAGTAATCAGCCCTCAATGTCATTTCCTGTCGAAGGCTCGAGCTGAGCCTGAGTGCGCGCTGCTGCTGCTGCAGAGAGTCCTGAGCGACAGTGCGCGCAGTGAAAACAACTGAAGAGCGACCTCAACAACTTTCATCATTACAGGAATTTAGGAGGATATGAGAGGGAAAAAAACTTTTCATAGCTGTTTATTTCTTGTCTTCCTTTAGTACAGTGAAAAAATAAGACTTCACTTTACGATGTTTTCTGTCAAGTTTTTTGGCTCTGGGAGAGTTTGAAGACGAAGATAACTCGTTTATTCAACACTGGAGATAACTGTCGAGATTAACAATAACGGAATAACGAGTGTCAACATTAATGTAAATAATAAGGCAACTCAAAAAAATTGAAGAGAGAGAGAGAGAGATACATGAAGAGAAAGAAAAGACTTTCCCCCGCGAAACGGGACACTTGAAAGTTTTTTTTTTCGCGAACACCAAAAGATGCATGACTGAAACAACACTGGTACCGAGTGACCATTGCAGGTAAGACGTTTGGACTGTTTTGCTTTACATCTGCCTCAGGATGGTCTATTAACTGAACTGTGGACACGTTCAACAGGTTTGAGTGAGTTTTAGCAGGAGCGTGCAGAGACTCGCCACAGACAAACCACAGCATGAAAACCAACAGAGTCATGTTGTTCTGTGTGCTGCTCGTGATTCATACAAGATTAGTATGATTATTCGGACTAGTAGAGTTTTTAGTAGTTACGAAGGAACTTTATCATCTCTTGAAGTAGCCTACTTGGCCTTCATTTAAGAAGGTAATTACATGACATTTTACTTAAAGAAACTCTTGAAATAGTATGTTCACCACAGGAATACCATGGTCTGAGTATCACAATTGGTTGTTTGTTATTGTTTTGGGACATTTAGGTTTTTTGGTATCATTTCTGGCCATGTTTCTCTGCTTCATTGTGCCATTTTATTTTTTTCTTCTTCTTCTGCCAAGCATTATTTCCCAAGCCGCTGGTGTTTTAAGCACTTTGGCCCACTGACATGAGCCAAACAATAGGAGGGAAAAGTGATAGTGGGAACAAGGATAGCTGTGTGTTCGCAGGCTTGAGCCTGTTTTTCATATGTGTGCTTCTTTTGCAGGGTAATTTCTAGTCGCCTGGCACCTGGCTCCAGAACAGATGTCCAAGGAGGACCACAGCCACAGTGCCAACCCACCCGAACATTCAGATGGAGCCCAACCGGACAGCCGGCCCCTGGAAACTCTCACCGACTCATGCCCAGGTACAATACACACAACCAGCAGGTCTCTGGATGTAACGTGAATATCATTTTTAGAGTCTCCTTGAAATCTTTTTTTAATGTTATATTGCAGTATTTATAATAACTGATTTATCTGTGCACATCATTATTTAATAAAAATCATACACCCTTATAATCTTTAATCAAGTCACCTTTATTTATATAGCACTTTTTACAATGCAGATTGTTTCAAAGCAGCTTCACAATGGTAACAGGAAAATAATGCAACATAATTTAATAGAATAATATAGTTAAATATTTAGCTAAATAACTTCACCTCCATCTTGCAATGACTTCTCTTTTTTGATGATTTTTCGACGTGAAGGCGGAACAACCTGTCACTCACATGAGATCACAGCAATAGCAAACCATAACCATCCAACGATCCTATCGATTCATGATGGACAAAATCAAGACCCGCCTTACATTTTTACCTGTTTGAGAAGCCATTTCATTCATGTTGACTTTAATAAGTGGATTGTTGCCATTTGATCATGCAAAATGCGAGTGAGCTTGGTAGTATTTTAGGTCATCATAGGTATGCTTCTGACTGTTTCGAAATGTAGGTAACTTAATTATACTGCCTGAAGATACTTTTTTAAACATAATTACTAGGCAGCATCTTATGTATCCTTCATGGAAATTACAATCCCAGAATGCATTGCTTTAAGCTCAGTGAAAAAATGGCAAAGCGACAGAAATGCTGGTTATATAATTCATTCAGTGCAACGATTAAAAACTTTTAACACAACTTTGCTAAATGCAGTATATCTTTACAAATAAGTCAGGATGATAATAGTTTTCTAAAACAGAAAAGATGGGGTTTTTTTTAAAGAAAAGATACATATAATACAGTAGCTGTTCTAAAACCTAGTGAGCAACCTCTTTTGGCAGTATTTGAAGGCATCATGGGCGACATAGGCAACTTAAAGGGATAGTTCACCCAAAAACGACATTTTTATGTTTTTCTGCTTACCCCCAGGGCATCCAAGATGTAGGTGTCTTTGTTTCTTCAGTAGAACACAAATGAAGATTTTTAACTCCAAACGTTGCAGTGTGATAGTCGTATACTGCATGTCAATGGGGATATTTTAGAGTATGAGAGCAATGAGAGTAAAAACACATAGACATACGAATCCTTATTAAACCATGTGGCTCGTGGTGACACATTGATGTCTTAAGACACGAAATGATCGGTTTCTGCGAGTATTTATGTTTTTTTTTTTACCTCTTATCAGACGAATGTCATCTAGTATTCCCAGCGCCATAACTTCCGGCGAATAAGGTCAAAATACTGGCTCGATCAAAGATATATATACGTAGATGCCTCATTCGACCGATCTGCGCAGGCACTAATGAGGAATCAATGAATATATCTATGATCGCACCGGTATTTTGCATGCATTTCGACCTTATTCGCCGGGAGTGATGGCGCAGGGACGGCTGATGCAGAGCCATAGAAAAAAATTAAATACATTTTTAAATATGGATATTTTTCTTACACAACCGCATCGATTCGCTTCAGAAGGCCTTTATTAACACCCGGAGCCACGTGGAGCACGTTATTTGACGGACAGATGCATTTTTTATGGACTTCAAAAACAGAGCAACTATTACTGCTATTATAATGATTGGATTAGCCAGAACATTTGTAATATAATTTACTTGAGGTTGAGTAAATCATGGGCTAATTTTCATTTTTGGGTGAACTATCCCTTTAATGCTGATTCCAAAGAAACAGGATTCAAGTTTGGAGCTGTTAAGATTTTTTAAATGTTTTTGAAAGAGGTCTCTTATACTCACCAAAAATACACCAGAAATACAGTAAAAAAACATAATTTTGTGTTACAATTACAATTTATTTTTTAATATATTTAATTTAATAATATATTGAATTAATTAATTTCTGTGATTGCAACACTGAATCTTCAGCAGCCATTATTTCAGTCTTAAATGTCACACGATCCTTCAGAAATCATTCTAATATGCTGATTTTAAGCATTTCTTATTGTTAGTGTTGAAAACTTATATATTTTTGTGGGAACTGATGCATTTTTTTCCAGGATTCTTGGATGAATAGAAAGTTTAAAAGAAAAGCATTTATTTGAAATAGTAAAACATTTATAATGTTACAAAATATTTCTGTCACTTTTGATCAATTGAATGCAAAATCTGACCCCCAACCTTTGTGTGTATATTAAAAAGATACTAAAGAGTATCAACAAAAATAATTTAAATAATTCAAATGTTCCACTTGCATTGGCTGTATTGAAATTCCCTTCCATTTCAGGTACAGCCTATGTGGGCAGTAGACAGCAAGGCCGCTCACTAGGTTTGGAACAGAGCTAATAAGAGTAGACACTTGTTTTTGTGCTTGGCTAGTGTAAGTCTGCAAACAGAGTTCACAGTGCTAGTGAAACGTTCAATGGTTTGAAGGCGATGTACTTTGGAATCAAGCGATGCAGTGAATGGGGTTCAGCGAGCTTTGGTTTTTTCAGTAGGGCATGGAGGGTCTCTGAATTCCAGAGGAATGGGCCACTTGGAAATGCTCTTCAGATCCTTCAGACTGTCCTATTAGCGAGGGGTCAAAGTTCCAGATTAGTCATGATGCTCTATACAAAGGGCACTGTGGAATATGCGTGACCTGTGTGTGTGTGTGTGTGTGTGTGTGTGTGTGTGTGTGTGTGTGTGTGTGTGTGTGTACAACCAAACATGTCCATTTTTGGTCTGGGGGCCGGTGAACATGTGTATTCACACATGCACATGTGCGAACAACAAGTGGCTTTGAGCGAACCACCTCTGCAAACTGCCACAGTCCTCTCCAGAGGAGGCGGAGGCCTTGTATTTACTGTGGGAGAGGGCAAGTCCTGGCCCCATCGTCCTTTTGCATGACAGTACTGCAAAAACCAGCAAGCGTGTTGATTCCTGTGTGACTGCCACAGCCAAAATTAGGTTAAAATTAGGCTACCAGGCATATATGCCATGTGCCCAATAACCTCTAATTACATTTAGCTCTGAATTGTTCCTAAACATTTGAGGTTTGTGCCTCAACATGAAGCACACTCATTTAGACTGTGAGGAATTCTCAGTTCCGTTTAGACATTAGCTTCAGTCATTCATCCTGGTGTTTGCATTTGTCTACATTTAAACGTTTACATTTTAAAGAATAATGATATTGTGATTGGTTTTGTTTTTTCTTTTTAAACTTTTACAGTTAAGCCCAACAGGATCTGCACTCGTAGTCTAAAGTACTCTTTGAAAACGCTTGCATGAGGCCGCCTGGTTACGAATATGGCGCCTGTCCGAGGCTGAACACTGCCTGCATTGACTGGCCTTCTTCAGCTTTAGTGGCATAGTTCTGTGTACAGGCCTGACTCACTGTGGGAGGTGAACCATCCACACTAACTCCCTGCTCCTGCTCTCCAGAGTGCATGACTAAAGCTGTTTTCGCTAGATACACAGAAGGATTTGCTATTTCGAAAAATCTTGATCTTTTTTTCTTTAGGTTCAGCAAAGAATTAAGGCTAAAGGCCTTTTTTGTGTAATTTGAAACTTGACGAACTGCCAACTTCTCTGCTTATGCTTGAATTGAGTTATGATTTGACAGCGATGACAGAGAGCTCTGTTTGTTTTAAGATTTATGAATCCTGTAACAGTTTTTACATAAAGAGCAAATATAAGAGAACTTTATAGATGCGGGAGACTGCAAAGAGGGCAACAGATTTCTATGCTATCCATGCATTGTGGGTTGATAACATCATTTTGCATTATGTTTCACAAAACTATGGTCAACGATGCAGAAAGCAGTTATGTGATGGGGGTGGGATTTTTTTCTTTACATAAAGAAACTGTGCATCCTCAAGCATCCTGATAGACAACATTCTGTTCTTAAACTGTATTTTAATAATCAACTTTATAAAAAAAAGCCATGGTTAATTCCATCAAAGAATTATTAAACTGATAAATTGTTTCTAAATTAAATTAATACACATTATGTAGGTTGAAGGACAGTTTTTATTAGCATTTCTTAAAGGGTCAGTTCAGCTTTAAGATTGACATCGACTAGACGCTGATCATGGCGCAACAGGATAAGAAATGAAGTCCACTTTTACGCTCGTTTCCAAAGTTAAAATGACAGCATTCCACAAGACATGTTTGATTATACCATCTGGATGCTCTAAATTGATCGGGAGAATGCACGTTTTAAAGAGCTTATTGTAAACTAATGCGCTGCTGCATTGTCACGCGCACACATACAGAAGCACACCACATGCAGATTGCATGCACAGAATCATTCAGTAGCGCCGAAATGCATTGTCAACAGTGTTCTGTGGTATATCAATAAAATAAGCCGCGTTTCCACCGCAGGAACTTTCCCCAGGAACTAGGAACTTTGGAGTGGTACTCGTGTGTTTCGACTGCAGGAACCAGGGTATATGAAGTATATTTCTAAATGAAGTTCCAGGTAAATATTTCCCCCTCCAAACGGCCCTGCTCGCGTGGTAGTACTTTTTCAAAGTTCAGGAACTTTGGGGGGTGGGACTTGGGCGCTGAACGTGCTGATTGGTTGACTCCAACCAGCATTTTATTTCAACCGGCATTTAAAAAAAATCTTTCACGAGGTTGTTCTGCGTTCAGTAAATAACAGTCTTGCTCTTTGTGTCCGATGGCACCCGTTGTCTCAGCAATTGCACGGTCAATGTCCGTAATAGCTGATAATAACATACGTTGTCTTATTTTAAATCTAGTTTTACGGGCTTTCAGAATACGCTTTAGTATCAGTGCTCGACTCTGTTCCGCCATTTTGTTAATTACCTCTTTAGTAAACCAATACATAACTAGCAAAAGCAGAGCTGCTTGCGTCTCCTCCATAACGTTACTTGTTATTGTTGCAGACGGTATCGCACAAAAATGATTACTGTCCGTCGGTGACTGGGAGGAGCATTCGCTCGCAGTCCCATGTCTCTGGACTAATTTGCCTAATCTTCACGGTAGACAGACAGTAGCAGGTCTTGGGGAAAAAAAGTTCCTGGCACAAATTGTTCCGGGTAATTTTGGTGGAAATGGGGCTATAGCTTAGAAATTGAAAGGTTCTTGCATATATTTCTTAGTTCGAGTATCAGCTCGAGGTTCAGGCTTATTTGTTTATTAAAGACGTCATCAGTGACTAGTCGATGTCAACTTGACTTTCATCACATAAATGCAGACTTTAAAAAATCCCATTCCAAAAACCCCCATTCCAAACCTGCAAGACTTCTGTTCATCTTTAAAGGTCCCGTTCTTCGTGATCCCATTGTTCAAACTTTAGTTAGTGTGTAATGTTGCTGTTAGAGCATAAATAATACCTGTAAAATTATAAAGCTCAAAGTTCAATGCCAAGCGAGATATTTTATTTAACAGAAGTTCCCTTTCAAAGCCTACAGCGAACGGCTGGCTTGGACTACATCCTGGTACTTCCTTCATTAAATACGTCAGTAGAACAGACTAACCTCCGCCCACAAGAATACGCGAAAAAGGGGGCGTGGTCTTGTTGCTGTCCCACGTGGAGAAGAGGACGTGTCGCGTGGAGAAAAGGAATTGTTGCGTTTGACTGTGTTTGTCGCCATGTCGTCGAGACGCTGTTATTTTCATCCCGGAGTCAAATCACCTTTGTTTGGCTTTCCCAGGGACGCTGTAGAGATCATTAAGCGCATACATCTCCCCGTTAAGAGGCGTGATCTTTCCACGTGCGCTAAGCTGCTGTCGAATCACAACACAGGAACCGTACCACGTTCGCTAAGCTGCGGTCAAATCACAACACGGGAACCGCTGGCACAATCAGAACTCGTTACGTATTTCTGAAGGAGGGACTTTATAGAACAAGGAACTCATCATCCCGTTTTTAGGACAGTGAAAACAGCGGTATACAGATAAGTAAATTGTGTGAAAAATACTGTGTTTTTTTTACACCCGAAACATGAACACATGTTATATTGCACACTGTAAACACAATCAAAGCTTCAAAAAAACACGAAGAACGGGACCTTTAAAACACAAATGAAAATATTTTATATGAAATCTGAGAGATTTCTGTTCTTCCATTGATAGCTACGCAACTACCACTTTGTCACATCGAAAAGTTCATAAAGAGACCGTAAAAGTAATCCATATGATTTGAGCGGTTTAGTCCATATTTTTTGAAGTGACTCGATCACTTCATATGATGAACAGATTGAATTTAGGCTTTTATTCACATTTAAACATTGATCAGCGAACATAAACAGAAGCTCAACCGTACAGGCTTGACGTGCGAGATGAAACCTCATTGGTTCTTGCGGAAGCTCAAACGTGCTGCGTGACACGAGAATGAACCTCATTGGTTCTCACACATCAAGCAAGCATGTTTGAGCTTCCGTTTATCATAACTGAAGTGTGAGTAGATACATTTTTATGTGAATAAAAGCCTAAGTTCATCATATAAAGCAATCATGTCTCTTTTTGGACTAAAATTCTCAATTCATATGGAAAAGTTTTACAATCTCTTTATGAACTTTTTGAAGTTTCAAAGTAGTAGTTGTGTGAACTGTCAATGGAGGGACAAAAAGCTTAATTTGTGTTTAGAAGATGAATGGAAGTCTTACGGGTTTAGAACAACATGAGGGTGAGTAAGTTTTTTTTTTGAAAACTGACAGTTTTCATTTTTGGGTGAACTATCCCTTTAAGAACGTGCCACATGTACTGTCACTTGTGAGTGACACAGTTTACCTTTATGAGCAAGGTCAACCATGTATTGTATGAACCAAGGGAAAGATATTATTAAAATACCATTTCGAGGATGAAAACATAAGCATAGGTTTATATAACCCACCATTTTAATTCCTTAACTGTAACATTTTAGTGAATGTTTTATGTAGTAAAAATGTATTTGTCACAACATCCTTATTTTTTTAACTGTATGTATTTGGTGCTTCTCCTTGTTTATTATGATTGGATCCTAACAAGTTCATAACCCCATAATAAAACTGGGGTATCTTTAGTGCATCTTCAAAAAAAAAGACATTTATACATTTTCATTTGATTCATTCTTACTGAAGCAGTCCAGTAAAACTCTCTAGTGTAAATTATATTGCCAAGTGACAGCAGTAATCTATGGTCCACTCATGACATATATTCTATATTCTGACATACTTGAGAAGTCTTGTTCAAATGGCTTGATATTCACGGTGCATAATTATTTGCAAATGCTCAGCTTGGCTTTCAAGATGTATATTTTGGCTTCTCCTGACATGTCTGGGGCAGATATCACTCGCCGGTCTCCTTTGTGTGAGAAAGATTGAGGAGATTTCATCATGTTGGAGCGTTGTGGGGTCTGTCTTTGATACCTGGCCTGATGGTTTTAAGTTGCTGTTGTGATTCTCATGTGGTGGGGGGTGGTGGTGGTGGTGGTGGTGGGGGGGGGGGGGTTCCTGCAGCTTTCACTTCAGTTATAAATTTTGCTGTTAAAATGGCAAATTAGCAAATGAGAGAGCGAGAGAAAGAGAGCGAGCGCAGATCAATGCTGACCTATGAGGCAACTGTTGGCCACTCACCAGTGTGTTTGAAACTTCCTGTTGCTTCGTTGGAGCCAGCAGAGGTGCGTGACTGTGCAAAAGTGAATGTTTTTTATGTTAAAGAGAACCAGGAGACATGGAATGTCACGCACGGAGATGCCAAGCCCTGAAACAGAGATACAGACCCCCCACTTTCTTCACACTGCTCTATCTCCTCACAAAAACTTTCAAGCACAAGATATAGTGCTGTTAAATCCTCCCTAAAGCCTGTTAAATACCAGACATTTTCTTTTTTAATGAGCTTACAGTGTTTTTTCCCCCCTCCTCTATTGTACTTGCTAAATAATCTGTGAATTTGGATAAATTCCAAAACAGTTCTTTGAAGCTTTTCCCCCCAAGCGTGTGTTTTTTACTCTTGGCCAGTGTACAAGCCCAGATTAAACTCTATTGTTTTGGAGCCAAGCTTAGTGAAGACGTTACCGTAGTTATCAGCATGTCTCTTCAGAGGATCAGCCACAGACATTTGCTTAATTATTTTCTTTTTGCTTCCCTAATTACATCCCTGAGGGGTCATTGCTATAAAAATGGTGTCAAAGTCATGATGGGCTCACAAATGTGTAACAAGGGGAGCATGAATGTGGGCTTTAAATGAGGTGCTCTGCTTTAATCCATCTGAGATGCTCCACTAAGTGGCACCACCTGTTTCCTGTAGCACTCCTGTAGCAATTGCAGTGCATTGAGTAAGGTACAGATCAATGTGAATAAATATGCAACAGTAAATTGAGTTTGTTTCTGGAAGCAGCATACTATATGGCTGAGTGTAATTGATGCAAAGGCTTGGCAAAGACCAACCATATGGATTTGAACATGATTGGTACACATTTCCAGATAGTTGAACAGCAAAGAAATATAATGTTGAGGGTCCAATGGGTGCTGATCTAGTCATATCGGGGCTCCAGGCACCACCACCTGAATACTGTAAAATCACAAAAATAGAGACAAAAACCAATTAATAATAATTATTAATAATAATAATTTTTCAAATATTGTATGTCTTTTCCCAAGGAAATACACATTTGTACATTATAAACCAACATAATAATGTAAGTAGTTCTGGGCAATCGATTAATCGTGATTAATCACATCCAAAATAAAAGTTTGTGTTTACATAATATATGTGTGTGTACTGTGTATAATTATTATGTGTATATAAATACACACTCCTTAATGTATATATTTAAGACATGTTTGCATGTATATACTATGTATAAATATAATTTATTGTACAGTGAGGAAAATAAGTATTTGAACACCCTGCTATTTTGTAAGTTCTCCAACTTGGAAATCATGGAGGGGTCTGAAATTGTGATCGTAGGTGCATGTCCACTGTAAGAGACATAATCTAAAAAAAAAAAAAATCCAGAAATCACAATATATGATTTTTTTAACTATTTATTTGTATGATACAGGTGCAAATAAGTATTTGAGCACTTGTCTATCAGCTAGAATTCCGACCCTCAAAGACCTGTTAGTCTGCCTTTAAAATGTCCACCTCCACTCCATTTATTATCCTAAATTAGATGCACCTGTTTGAGTGCATCCAACTACTAACATGGCCAAGACCAAAGAGCTGTCCAAAGACACTAGAGACAAAATTGTACACCTCCACAAGGCTGGAAAGGGCTACGGGGAAATTGCCAAGCAGCTTGGTGAAAAAAGGTCCACTGTTGGAGCAATCATTAGAAAATGGAAGAAGCTAAACATGACTGTCAATCTCCCTCGGACTGGGGCTCCATGCAAGATCTCACCTCGTGGGGTCTCAATGATCCTAAGAAAGGTGAGAAATCAGCCCAGAACTATACGGGAGGAGCTGATCAATGACCTGAAAAGAGCTGGGACCACCGTTTCCAAGGTTACTGTTTGTAATACACTAAGACGTCATGGTTTGAAATCATGCATGGCACGGAAGGTTCCCCTTCTTAAACCAGCACATGTCAAGGCCCGTCTTAAGTTTGCCAGTGACCATTTGGATGATCCAGAGGAGTCATGGGAGAAAGTCATGTGGTCAGATGAGACCAAAATAGAACTTTTTGGTCATAATTCCACTAAACGTGTTTGGAGGAAGAAGAATGATGAGTACCATCCCAAGAACACCATCCCTACTGTGAAGGGGGTGGTAGCATCATGCTTTGGGGGTGTTTTTCTGCACATGGGACAGGGCGACTGCACTGTATTAAGGAGAGGATGACCGGGGCCATGTATTGCAAGATTTTGGGGAACAACCTCCTTCCCTCAGTTAGAGCATTGAAGATGGGTCGAGGCTGGGTCTTCCAACATGACAATGACCCGAAGCACACAGCCAGGATAACCAAGGAGTGGCTCTGTAAGAAGCATATCAAGGTTCTGGTGTGGTCTAGCCAGTCTCCAGACCTAAACCCAATAGAGAATCTTTGGAGGGAGCTCAAACTCCGTGTTTCTCAGCGACAGGCCAGAAACCTGACTGATCTACAGAAGATCTGTGTGGAGGAGTGGGCCAAAATCCCTCCTGCACTGTGTGCAAACCTGGTGAAAAACTACAGGAAAGCATCATGCTTTGGGGGTGTTTTTCTGCACATGGGACAGGGCGACTGCACTGTATTAAGGAGAGGATGACCGGGGCCATGTATTGCAAGATTTTGGGGAACAACCTCCTTTCCTCAGTTAGAGCATTGAAGATGGGTCGAGGCTGGGTCTTCCAACATGACAATGATCCGAAGCACACAGCCAGGATAACCAAGGAGTGGCTCTGTAAGAAGCATATCAAGGTTCTGGCGTGGCCTAGCCAGTCTCCAGACCTAAACCCAATAGAGAATCTTTGGAGGGAGCTCAAACTCCGTGTTTCTCAGCGACAGGCCAGAAACCTGACTGATCTAGAGAAGATCTGTGTGGAGGAGTGGGCCAAAATCCCTCCTGCAGTGTGTGCAAACCTGGTGAAAAACTACAGGAAACGTTTGACCTCTGTAATTGCAAACAAAGGCTACTGTACCAAATATTAACATTGATTTTCTCAGGTGTTCAAATACTTATTTGCAGCTGTATCATACAAATAGATAGTTAAAAAATCATACATTGTGATTTCTGGATTTTTTTTTTTTTAGATTATGTCTCTCACAGTGGACATGCACCTACGATGACAATTTCAGACCCCTCCATGATTTCTAAGTGGGAGAACTTGCAAAATAGCAGGGTGTTCAAATACTTATTTTCCTCACTGTATATATATAAATATAAATATTTTATATATAAATATAACATATTATTCTTAAATATATACATATGCATGCATGTGTGTGTATTGTTATATACATAATAATTATACACAGTAGACACACATATATTATGTAAACACAAACTTTTATTTTGGATGCGATTAATCGACTGCCCAGCACTAATTATAAGTAATTATATACTTATATTATATTGTAATTATACAATATTTCTGCTAAAATAAATTGATTACTAAGAATACTTGCTTGTTTAGATAAATTCTACAAAAATGGTACAGCAATATTTTGAATTTGCATCATTGCAACCTCTAACAATTTTGTGACACTGGCAAGAAAAGTTATTGCAAATGTGTCCGTTTATTTGCAGTCTTGCGCCCTGTATACAGACATCTCTAACCACATACTACACACCTACTCAATAAAACGACAAACTTTAACTTCTGCTCACAATTGTTGATACTTGCAAATAGGTCTTATGAAAGCACAAATTCCACTTTAACACACATAACTTATTGCAGCTCCCAGCATGTATTGTTACATTTCACATGTTGCATAATGATTTTAGAGAGAGCAATCTCAATTATTATGCAGACATGACACAACACATTAGGAATCTGTCCTTGATTACTTGTTTTTGCCTTCTATATTTGCATTTTAAGATTAAATCTGGTGTTTAGCACCTTCTTTTCTCAAAGTGATCTCAAAGTACACCAGTTGGGAATTTAAGGAACGCAGCCTGCAGCGTAGTTTGATTCTGTAGCCCTTCAATTCCCAAATCTGTATCCCTCAGTTCTCTGTGCCCTGTGGCCAGCACATTGTTCCAGATGCCTGCTGAGCTACAGCGAACCCTGTCTGCCAAACCTGAAGCCGATGATAATATTAGCCTACAGCTGCATAAAATCGACCTCATTTTTATGCCTTTCATTTCATCTGTTCTTTTTTCTTTTACCTCTCCCCCTTGTTTTTCCCATCCTCGCACTGTGCTAGCATACTATCACCCTCGGTGGATTTTAAAGAGTGATGGTTTTAATTAGTCAGGGTAATGACAAGTAATTAACTCCCAACACAAGTGGCCGGTGCACTGCTCCTTCAGGCCCGCCTCTGAGATTGCCTGATATTTAACAGTTACGCCAATATATTTTTCTCCAGGCATACACTGAATAGTGAAGTTGCGAGTTTTACACTTCAACTGTGCAAATTATCTCTAGAATGAAAGGGATGTTATTGTATTCTATTAAAAACTGAATTTACAGTCATCACTGTTAGGGGAGGTCTCGTCGAGTCAAAGGAGAAGTTCTGGATCTCAGAGTTGGAGAAAGTTCTAATTCAAGCATGGCTCTTGCCTAGTCTTCAGTTCAGCTATTCCACTGAGACGCATGGGGGTGTGAAATATCTCTAAGTCTCTTGTCAGTCTCTCTCTCTCTTTCTCTTTTTTCTCTTTCTTCTGAAAGAGCATTAGTAGGGGTTGCTGAGGACAGAGCAACTCTGCCACAAAATAAAGAAAGGCTGGGGCTTGAGGGTTGAGAGTATTTCAAAGTGTCCCTGTAAAGCCACATGGCTGCTCAGTCTCTAATACCAGGCCTCATACCTGACTGCTCGAAGATTATAGAAAGTCTCAGTGTGCACTCCCAGACCTCAGGAGTAAATAAGGCAATGCCACAGAAAGGAGAGAAAGAGGTTGAGAAAAAGAGAGACACAGAGGGAGATGGAGAGCTTCGAGGTTGAGAGAGTGACTCAGAATCAGCCGTGTATGAGTGTCTTGGCCTATTAACCGGCGGATGTTAAACACGCCCGCAAAACATTGGTCATTCTGCTCGATTCAGGTGAAGTGTGTCTTTTTATTTGGATGGTGAAATCATTCTGTCCCAGTTTAATATTCATAGGAAACCGTTTATAGGTTGATGTCCCCAAAAAGTGTAACATTTTGTGGTTCATCCGGACTCATTGGCTCATCCAATAGCGTGATTTTGGGATGTGGCTGTTTGAAATCGTCATTATTTAGCAATTCTGTTTAATGACGCTATTGGTGCAGAAACAACACTCTTTTAATGGGATAGTTCATGAATCATATACACACCTTTAATGTTGTTCCAAACCTGTATAACTTCTTTCTGTGAAAGATATTTTGAGGGAAAAACAGCAAACGAACAAAATAATAAAAGTCATTGGGTTTCAGTTTTGTTTTTGACCCCACAAAAAAGTAGCCTGGCTCCGCCCTCCTACGTACTTCCGCTCAATTTTCATTTTCCTTCAGTACTACGTCTGGTACTGCTGTATATGCTTAGGTTTTCTCTGAACAATTTTTTACCGGTCCAATCAACGAACAGAGGGAGTGGCTGAGAGCGATGACGTTGATGTCGTGCGCTAGTTTGAGTTGTAGTTCAGTAATGGCGGCGGTGAAAGATGCAAGTGTGTGGCACTGGCACCGCTGAGAATGTCCAGAAGTTAAAGCCGGAGTGTGGCGAGATCGGTGTGCGTGATTGAGAATGAGACAAACCGGTTTCGAGTCCTCTCATGAGGGAACATGGAGGCATATAAGGACGAGCGATACTGGTGAAGGACGAGAGAGGACCAGGCCTGGATTTGAAGTTGTGTTTTGTTTACGTTTTATTATGTATGTGCGCTTTTACTTTCATTTTGTGTTTATTATTTGATTAAAAGTTGTTAAACGTCCGCCGGTTCCCACCTCCTTCTTCCCTGAACAAATGAGTTTTGTTGGTGGCCATGATGTTGTGGTCTGGGAAAAGTCTTTTTCAGCTCGCTCTGTTAGTGGTGAAGGAGTTGGCTGAAGCCGTCCGTCTCCCACCACCTGCGAGAAAAAAAAAACCCAGGCTGAATTATCGACTGCTTTTGACAAACACCAAGGTCGTGTGGTAATGTAATTGATATCATTCAAAATTCACTGTTTATATCCTTTTTAGACCCCTGCAGAGCACCGTGCGGTTGCGTGCGCTATAATTTGGATGCATTTCTAGACTTGTATTTCTTTAAATGCTGGCAAGCGTTTACAATAGCAAAATATTTCATCACCGCTCAAAAAATAATAATAAGAAAAGCATGTAACCATTTGAATTGGGCTATTATTTATGGCAGCATTTATTCTTATCATACCAAGCATATGACATTTTATTTACAGCATATACAATCATGTTATAATTGCACGAGATATGCACCACGAGAGCAGCGCGTTCTGATCACAAAACTCTCCTCTCCACTGTGAATAAATCATAATCCGAATGCACAAGGTTTTATCACTGACACTGAGGTGGTGAGAATCAAAGACGAACGGCGCGTGACATATGTCACGACCAAACGTTACCGATTGGTTAGGCAGATCCAGAGTGACTCTTGGCAGATCCAATAGTTTTAAACTTCAACAGAGTACCCGCCTTCACGGAAGTAAACGCTTGTCATTGGAGAGTGGCCAG
The DNA here is from genome assembly GCA_023566225.1 of Romanogobio albipinnatus. Lineage (NCBI taxonomy): Eukaryota > Metazoa > Chordata > Actinopteri > Cypriniformes > Gobionidae > Romanogobio > Romanogobio albipinnatus. The sequence goes on along the minus strand of CM042254.1, from coordinate 20,357,189 downwards.
ACTCTATGTACAAATGAAATGTACGAGAGTCTGGTAAGACCAGACTAACAAAAAAGACCAGTTTGACATGTTTGACATGAATGACGGAATTTTTCTTTTTTCAGCGAACTAGCCATTTAATAAATAATCACGTGTGCCAATGTAATACAGAATATTGCTGTGAAACTTAACTGAGATTGCACCAATAGGATGCCGATGTACATTTTCCAAGCAGTCTTTACCACAAGACACCTCATTCCTCCGTGGGAAAAGTGCTATAAAATTCAGGTGGGCCCTTTCCCCCCACAACAGCAAACATTACATGTAGCGCAATGCCTTTAATGCCATAAAGTCTTTATGACTATTACTCACATACTATAGTTTTATTCCTATGTTCTTGTGTTGTTTACTGGGAAATGCATGAGCCCTGTTTACAAGTCAAATCAAATTTCCACACATTTTCTGCCTCTAGGGTCCATGTACATGTGCGTGTACAAGTAATGTCCTATACACACCATAACCAAGCACATTTAGCTTTTTTTTTTTTATGTAGTTGGCCGGCTCAAAACAACTTGCGTGTCTAAAGCACTAGATCGTTAACCCGGAGATCTGATTTAAAAAGGCTTTTGCAAACGTGGAGTAATTGCTGAGATCATTAAGAGCAGGTTCTTGAAATTCCTCATTGCTTCAGCCACATAATGTGGAAGGCTTAGCTGAAACTATGATGCCTGCACTGTAAATCTCCCCTGCCTGCTGTACGGCTTGATTATCATGAGGAATTAAAGCCCTGCCTTTGATAACGGTTGGGTTCCAGTTGCTAATGCTCAGTGATCCACAGCAATGGGAGAACAGAAGGACGCTTCAGTGCCACAGAGGTATAAAGGCAGACCTCTGTTCAGCAGCATTACCGAGGCAGGCTTCAGTGGTCTGTGTTTTAAAGCTAAAATGGTTCATAAACGTGATCCCTGTCTGTCCACAGCCCCAGCTCTGCTCTCACACTCACCCACAACAGCTTATAAACTCTCTGAACCCTGCAGGTTTCACTCTCTCGTTTTTCTCTTTCTGTCTCTGTATTGCTTTCCTCTAATAAACTGAACATCTTTCTGGAATACTTTGATTCTGATCACAGAATCAATAATTCACTTAATCACAGCATTCCATGATCAAATATGTATAATGCTAAACTTCTGAACTGTATGATAGACTTTCTTATTCAGCTGTGGTCTCTTTTTGTTCTCCCTCAGAACTCAAATAAGTGTATTTATTTGAATGTCTATATTCTATTTTTATTTAATTAATTTGTATTTATTTATTTCATCTTATATATTGCAACGTAAACCACTTCTTTACGTTGTCTCCGTTTTGATCATCTGTCTGTAAACAGATTATACAGTATGTATATTGATGTTATATTTTAGTCACTTCTGAGAGAAATCATTAGATATGTATTACAAATGTGTTCTCAAAGTTCTTGCTTTTTAGGCTCACAAGTTCTCTGCTGTGGTAAGAGGTTAATTTTTGCGACTTTTGCTGCTGTTATTGTGACTTTTTCTGCTCTGTCAGCAGCTGCTTCCAGATGTGAACTTACCAATTCCAGCTCCTTTATTACTACACAGCACAGGATATAAGGCCTTGGGGTCTGCACAGCACCACAGGATGCATTCAGACCTCAGCAGGCAAAGCGTCAGGGGATATTTCTGTGTTGCAAACACTTTTATTTGTCGTTGAGGTGAAAAGGTTTCTGTGAGCCATGAGCTCAGACCCTGACAATTTGTCTGTTGTTGGAGTTTTGGTTGATGAAATGGACGCCCCTCATAAGTCGTCTTGGTTTGCCTGCTCGGAGGTGAAATAGTTTAGTATAGAAAATAAATAAGGCCATCTGGTAACGATGCTGTCAGCAGCTAGATCTGTCTGTTCTGATAGGTCAAGACTTCTGTCACTCAAATTCTCTTTTATTTCTTTCTTTTTCTGGCTCTCTTTCTAATGGAAGCCCATTTCCGCCACTAGATAAAAAAATAAAAAGAGTAATTGCGACTTATTATCTCAGAATTCTGACTTTTTTTTCTCACAATTGCGAGTTATAAAGTTAGAATTCTGACTGAGAAAAAAAAACAGAATTGTGACTTTATATCACGCAATTGCAAGTTTATATCTCAGAATTCTGACTTTATAACTCGCAATTGTGAGAAAAAAAGTCAGAATTTGGAGATAAAAGATTTTTATTTATTTTTTTTGTGGCGGAAATGGGCTTCCATACTTTCTTACTAAGGTCTAGAGAACTTTTATTTTATTTTCAAAAACTACACATGCAAAACGACATATTTTTTACAATCGACTCGTTGCCTGACGGGTTGCCTGAAGAACTAGTCGACTAATTGGTCTTATTTGGTTGGATTTGGGTTTACAATGCATTGGTCAAAGACGTCCATTTTAATGCTGTAACTGCAGTGCTTTAAATTAGATGATACACTTTTCTGAGAGGGTTTTACCATGCAAACTGCCTAATGGTCATTCATTGGATAACTAATTGACTAATCTGCCATCTTAACAAGACATCTGGACCCTGCTAAGGTCATTTCTATAAAAAAGTGATCTGCTGGTCCACAAAATTACAAGATAAGGAAAAAGGAATACAAATCCTTCAACACACAAAAAAGGTAGAAACTGGAGCTGGCCAAGAGAGCCACTAAAGGAAATAAACAGAGAGCAGTGGACTGATGTTCCACGGGAGATGCTGTGTGTTTATCAGACAGCTAGAAAAGCCCAGCTGGCTTCCATTTGGGTAGGTATGGGACAGAGGCCAGGAAGGAGCAGAGCTCAGTTGTACTCAGCACAGCTAAACACAGCGCTTCTCCTCGCTAAGACCCAGTCCTGACCCTCTTTGATGTCACGCTACTCTAGCCTTCTCAGACAGTCCTGTATAATTACCAGGCCACATAATAAGACCACTTGGCTCCAGCGCTAACTTATAAAACACGCACACACAAACACATGCTGCTGACCGCATGAATGCGCTTTCACGGATACGTGGGCACAGCACACCAACTGATGATCTAGCAAAATAGCAGATGCAAATATAAACACAAACTGAGCATCCACATTATGGATGTTGCATCAAGACTTTAGAAATGGATCTGAAAGCAATGCTTTGTGTAATCTCTTTGTAACTTTTATTTTCTTTCTCTCTCTTCCGTGTTTGTGTTTTTTGGCCTCAGAAGGGAATGAAACCGGTGAGCAGACAGCACAGAATTCAAACACTCCACCCATGGAAAAGACAGGAGACGTGGAGAATGGCTTCAACAACAACAGCCTGTCCCAACCAGACCTCACCAGCACTCCTGGCAAAAGCATAATATGTAAGCATGAAACAATTGGACTACGTTACCCAGCAGCCCTTCACAGTTTGTTTGTGCTTGGTATATCTGTTGCGTTATGGAAACAGATGAAATGATGAGGAAGTTAGGACTTATGACACTGGCCAGAGGGACATGGGTCTCTTGAACTTAGGATTGTCAGTGAAATTGATGTTATCTGATTGTAGAGCGGTTCTTGCAGAAGACTCGCCGTTCAAGTAAAAAAAAAAAATCTCAAAGGCCGCCTTTTTTCGCTGCCTGCATATTATCGTAAGAATCATAATAAGCATGCACACTTCCTTTACTTATCTTAACTTTGGAGATTTAAGACAAGTTGGAGGTTACCCTGACTTTGAGAGAATGTTTTCAATGATTTTTAAAAAGATTCTTGAATGAAAAAACAGATTGAATTCTTCTTAAGTTTTGTCTAGAGCAATCTTAAGAAAAAAGATTGAAACATTCTTTAATTTTTCTTAAAAAAAAAAAAAAAAAATTAGAAAATGACCTATATAAGAGCTTTGGCACAATATGTTAGTGCAAGTACACTATCTTCAGGGCCGTGGCTCTGACTGATCATAAAATCTTGAGCAATGAATGTTCTGGAGATGAAGGAGGGATGCGTGTACAGAGCTGTGTGTCTGAGTGTGTGTAGATGTAGACTGGGTGTGTACTAGTCAGTAGGCTGTGACTAAGTCCTCTGACTAAGGGGTAGATTGTGGATATGTCCTGTCATAGAGTCACAGCAGTACCAGTCCCCTCTGGGACAGCATAGCCACCCATAACCTAAAATAACTGCAAAAACATAATGAGCACACTGACTATTCACACACCCAGCTGTGTTTGTGTTTATCTACAGCTCAGTGTATTAAATAAATCCATAATACAGTACAGTACAAAAAATGCGGGGTTTAACAAATATTGCTGTAAGATCCCAGACATAGATTCACTTTGGCAGGACAATGGCAGAGGCTCTCCTCACGTCAGCTGAAGTTGATTAAGAGGTGCGTGAAATGGCCCATACTTGCTTTATTTAACAACTGAGATTTGATATTTTTGAATGTAGCTGCTATTGTTGTGATGTTGCCTTGGCAACAGTGCCAGGTGAATTATAGCACTGTGCTTTTGGCAGTCAGCGCCAGCTTTCTTACTGCCCTCCAAAGCATATATTGGTTATAGTGTTACATGGTCTTTCAGCTTACATTTCATATTTAACATGGGCTTTTTGATTTGTATGATGTCAATTTATTTGAAGTATAATAGGGCTGAGTGGTATATACCAGCATGGACGGTGCAAACATATACAGCAAAACATGTCCCAAAACAAGTCAAAATGAGGAAGAATTTGTTCTTAAGAGGTGTTGAAAGGGCATTTTCTTAAATGGATCTCTGATAAACTGCCGACAGTGTCGGAGTGGCATAAAGTGATATTTAATTTTGTTTCACTGCAATATATTACCTGTTGGTCAAAAGGGAAATTGATATGTTTTATTAGACATGGATCCCTTTTTAAAATATTTTTTTTTAGTATATAGGTACCAGGATTTCACGTATACTTTTTTTTTTATCAATTTAATGCATCCATGTAAAATAAAACATACTTCTTTTTTTTATCTTACTGTTCCCAAACCATTATTTCACATTTACATTTCAACTGTGATATAGGACGTAACATGAAAATTTTGCCTATTTCCATGGATACAAGCTTCTTTAAAAAACGTCATGAAAGCCCTAACTTAGCCTCATCATACTGGTACTTTTACCAGTTATAGCTGGGGAAAAAAGCTGACAGTGACTTCCCGTAAGTGTTATTCTATGATGGAGTAAATAGATCTGCGCAGGACCCCTAACCTGTTTGCACACAGTCACAGGTTATGAGAAACTTACTGAGAGAAAGTATGCTAAGGACAGGCCCTCACTGTGTGTGTGTGGTAGTTGAGGTCGTGCTCTGGTTGTCCAGTCCGAGCCCGTGTGCTGACACATTCCAGACACCTACTGCTGCTTATTTACAGGAATAATTGTGCTGGGGCGGCTGCACCCGGTCTCTGCTGCCATTTCCTCTCTCACCTTCACCTCCTCCTAAAGACCCTTACAGCACATCTGAGCATGCAACCAGCTAGACTTTAGCCACTTTGCACTGTCGGGCCAAACCGTTCTCTTTGCTTAAGCGTTCCATTCCGTGCCGATCAGGGCCAGCCGTACGGATATGGTTTCATTTTCCACTGTGGGGCTGGTAACCAATCCATTATCAATAAGTGACCAATCCTGAGTGGTGACGTAACTACACGCATTCTACCAGCACGAATGCCGTGCAGTACCAGGCTCAAGTGGAAACACAACTGGAACCGTTCCTTACTGTTCTTAGAACCATTCGGCCCGATGGTGGAAAGGCAGCTTTTATCTTGCAGGAAACCAAGACACAGACTAAAAACAAAATGGGTTGCAGTGGTTGGGAGTTTGGTGACTGGAATTCTTGGGGAGACTTTGAGAGCGGAAAGGCTTGTAACATGATCTCATTGCCTCTTCACAGTCTAGCAACATTTAATTATGTTGACGTAAATTGAATGGTCTTGAAGCCATGTGTTTTTACGTCGACCATGTGTGGACATCGACTTCTCATATGGTAATGCTACTGAAAGTCTAAGCTCATATTAGCCCACTCCCACAAATCTGTCACACCTTAGTGCAGTCATAATATGCAGGTTTAAGTGTGACAGAACAACATTACCTGTCTAAACGTTCCTAGTAATGAGCTGGCCGGAGTGCAACGGAGACTCTCTACAGGCTGATTCGTGTGAACGCTTGGCCAGAGCATTGGGGTGTTTAAGACCCTGTGAAGGCCCTGCGTTCCATGTCAGTAAGAAGAAAACATAAAAAGGAGATTATGCATCCTGCATTTCTTGGCTGTTCATCCCCAGCACATTTTTTAAAATGTCCATAAAAATGGCAGCATTACGATTGCATAACAGAACGGACAAAATGTTCAGCTCCATCCCAACTATTTTCCTTGCAAACGTGTCTCCCTCGACGTGGTTTTATTTGCAGATGGACCCGTGAGATGTGCATATTTGGGACTCGTAAAATGTTAAACACTATTGCATCATCAGGTTTATAAGGAGTGTGCAATCCTTCATGAATCCATGTGTGCTTTGAGGCTGGCGGTTGCTTATTTATCTTTTCTCTTTATTGATTTTTTTTTTTTTGCATATATCTAAAATTTCTGCTTCTCAAAAGGTGATGTAGCAAGTTTAATGTTTTGCTGACAAGCGGAAATCAATGACTTTTGTTGAACACAGAAGTGTGACGATTTAGCCAGGTCCAAATGCTCCAGCTCAGGGCGATGATGTCATGGATGTTGCAAGCGTGTCTAGACTGAATGCCTTCGACAGGCTGTGAGAGTGCAGAAAGGGCTGTTAAATTCACTTTCCTACTCTAGATCTGTGTCTAGTGTGAGTGAGAAATGAAAAAGAGAGTAAGAACATGGGTTCAGGTTCAGAGTCTGTTTTGATGTAAGTGTAGATTGCTTTTACAAAACCATTTGTTGGATGCATTTTTTTTTTTTTTTTTTATGTGCTTGCTGTTTTGTTTAACCATAAAAAGGTTAAATAATTAGTTCACTTCAAAATGAAAACTTCCTGATAATTTACTCACCCCCATGCCATCCAAGATCAAGTTCATGTCTTTCTTTCTACAGTGGAAAAGATTTTTTAAGAAAACATTTCAGGATTTTTCTCCACACAATGGACTTCAGTGGCAACCAAAATGTTGAAGGTCTAAATCAATGCAGTTCCAAAGGGCTTCCATAGGCTTCAAAGAGCTCTGCACGATCCCAGCTGAGGAATAGGGTCTTATCTAGCGAAACCATCGGCCATTTTCTAAAATAAAAATGTATATACTATTTAACCTAAATTGCTCATCTTGCGCTTCTCTGCAACACACCACGGATTGCACAATCATGTCGGAAAGGTCACACTAGATGTAGGCAGAAGTACCGCCCCCATGTTTAAAAAGCGCTCGTGCAGACTAATATAAACATCCTTTAGCAAAAAAAGGTTAAACAACGCTGTTGGACGAAGTTGGAGATTACGGTTTTTTGTAAAGGGTGTTTGTAAAACGTTGTCTTTGCACGTTCGCTTGGGGCGGTACTTCCGCCTGCGTCTAGCATGACCTTTCCGACGTGATTGTGCAATCCGTGGCACATCGCAGAGCAGTGCAAGATAAACAATTTAGGTTAAAAAGTACATAAATGTAATTTTTTTCTTGAAAATTAGAAGGTTTCGCTAGATAAGACCCTATTCCTCAGCTGGGATCGTGCAGAGCCTCTGAAGCCATTCAAAGCCCTTTGAAACTGCATTGATTTGGACCTTCAACATTTTGGTTGCCATTGAAGTCCATTATGTTGAAAAAAATCCTGGATTTTTTTCCTCAAAAACTTAATTACTTTTTGACTGAAGAAAGAAAGACACGAACATCTTGGATGAGATGGGGGTGAGTAAAATATCAGGAAATGTTCTAAAGTGAACTAATCCTTTAATACTTGCCTAGAATATTTCAACCATTATCTAGTTATAGTATCTTGTTTACTTTCCAAAATTTGCATTAAATATACTCAATTCAAGGTATTGCTAATATATTCAAGTCCTTGCAGAAAATTGGACTAATTGGTCAAAAGAAAGCCTTTCCATAATTAGGATGATTTCACCTGACCCTGAGAGAACGCATTCTTTGAGAAAGTTTGCATAAGATGTCTTCTTTTGATTCAAAACCAATGCAGGGAATGGCAATTGGTCTGAAACACTCTCACATTGGCCCTGGACCACAAGGTCATCCATATTATTGAGCCCTCGGATGAATTTAAAGGATTTTCTCTAAGAAAAGGTATAAGGGCCATTTAATCTGCCTATGAAGTCCGGTTTTAAACTCACCCTTTATGGTAAAATGACATAATGACTGTAATCAGTACTGACAGTCTAGACTCAAGTGTTTTGTTTATGCTAGTGTATACACATACTTAAAAACCATCAATACACTCACTTATCTCCCTCATACATCAGCAGAAGCACTTCAAGGTTTTTTTTTTTTTTTATGCATTCCCTCTGAATCAATTGCATGAACTTGCCTCTCTTCTGTCAGAACGGCAACTAGGAAAGTAACAGACTGGGGAGGTCCGTATACTGTAAAGACTTGTTAAGAGATGGCTTGATAAGAATTGAATTTGATCAGAGAATAGTCTCATTGCATATCCCACCTCACTGTCCCATTCTGGCCTTTTCAGTGAATATTTCAGCTTCAGCAGGGCTTAAAGCTCAGTTCCTGTCTCACTCATCGCATCATTTATTATCAGAGTTCAGAGGGGCCGGCATCAGGGGAAATAAACGTCTTAAAGGAAGAGGGGAAAATGCTGGCTTAAATTACAGCTTTAAAATTCTCTGATTAGAGTCTTCATCGCTGGAGATTGTCATTGAAAATGAGCTCAGGCAGAACAGGATTAAAGACTACTGGGTCTCTATGCTTTATTTTTTTTGATGCCACCCTGTAAAATCGGGCTCTGCTTCTCAAAGAGCCGTATCATTTATCCTTACCACATTTGGATGTTTTCTTTTTCTTTTCAGCTCTGACAAAAGACATCCTTGTTTAGAAAGTAGGGGATTTCCATCTAACTGGTGTGAAGATATGGAGCTTTCATTTGCACCATCTGTCCTACACATTTCTAAGAAAAGATAATCATTTATGCGTTTAATAGTTTGTTGCTCTTGGATATTTCATGTGTTTGTGTATTCATTTTGTATTGATATGAAATTGCTGACTCACTGGCTTCTGTGGCCCTGAGGGTTTAAAACAGAAGGTGGTGTTACTCACGGCTGTTTGGGGCAGCGGGGGATTTTAAATGAGGTGTTACGGGAAGCCTGGGGCCCTGTGCAGGGAATTTAAGATGAGATAATGCAGCTGATGTCTGGGGGTCTCAGGGGCCCGGAGAGGCTTGTGTTTAGATGACATGGGTCCTGAGTGATTCTAGACCCCTAAAGAAACTTGACATCTCAGGGCTAAGTTGTACATTTTAGACAAGGACAGAATGGGTGATGCTGAGAGCTGTTGGTCCATGTGCTACAAGATTTTTGGATGAATTTAAGTTGTTTTAGGAAAGAAATAACACTTGGATCTATACTTCTTTTGTGTAGTAGATTATTAGAAAATATTTTTATTTTATTTTGTATTTTAAATACATATTTAAAGGGGTATGAACTGGCGTTTTATTTTTTTATACTGTTGTCTGAGGTCAACTTATGACGTTTGCGTGGTTTTTACATGTTCTGCCCTGGTTTTGAGCCTCTCTCATCTCATGGAATGCAGGGCATGCCGCAGCAGTAAACGCCCACTGCTATGATTGGATAAGCTTTGCATATTATAATGAGCTTCTGCTCCCCCGTGAGTACACGTGAGGAATTGCTTTGAAAGCGTGTGGGAAAACGGCAACCAGAAGGATTCACCCACAGGGCTCGCAAAATGTCTTTATCAAACAAACACTACGATTTATCTATCATCCCCCCACGATTGATTGGAATGTTGTTTTTTATTACTTGGCCCGCCCGATCGGTGGATATCACCGCAAACCATGCATCACTAACACACACACACACACACACACACACACACACACACACACACACACACACACACACACACACACACACACACACACACACACACACAAACACACACACACGCGCGCGCATGCACAAGCCTCACTGCAGAGTCAGACAAATCAGCACGATCAAAACTTCCGCGATTGCACAACAAGAACGGAATGTTATTTCACTATTTAAGATGATGGTGATACGTTTTGGTAGCCCGTCTGGAAAACACATAGCCCCGGGATGTTGGGCTTTGCAAGCCCTGGCCCAAACGTGTCCGAGTCTGAACATGAATCGCAGGACAATGAACCAACAACACCTCAAATAAAGGATTCTCCAGCCTGTGACAGCGTGCTAAGTTTTTTTCAGTTACACACGTACACATAATTAATAGATAGCAAACGATCAAAGAAAAAAAAGTTGATGAAAAGTTGAAAAGTTGATTTCTCAATTCATGACCCCTTTAAATATCATAAATTGACATTTTAAGAAAAGTTAAAAAGTATATTTTATTTAATAATTTAAAATTCACTCATTGCCTGTGTTCACATCCACAGATGATGTCAGACTGCAGTGTAATACACAAACAGTCAATTTAGCAGAAGAAGAATATTTAAGGACAAGAGAGACACTTCTAAAGAATTGTTTCCCCTTTGATTTACTTCCTGCCAGTTGTCATCAGCTTCACACATCCACATTTACTTCTTGACACTCTTCTCTCCCTTTTATCTGGTGTTACAGACTTTTGGATGCATGGTAAATGATGAAATTGATGGTAGGTGGCAGCCTGTTTTAGTATTGATAAAACCTAGCAACAGCTCCATTTTTAATCATCCTGACTAAGTTTTTGTGTATGTAACCGCACGTGTGTATCCATGTTTATGAACTTCATTTTGAATGCTAAGAGCACAAAGCGTGTCGTAGTTTTGCCCTCCGATTCTCAGCAGAGTAACTTCTGGCTTCTGTAGAAATTTCTGTCTTTCTGGCAGGTGCCCAGGAGACCGGCTGACGCTGCCTGTTTACTGCTCTAAACACAAATGCACACAAACAAAGTAACATCCCTGATTCAAATACCTCATCCAAAAACTGCAGCACAGGATAACACAAAAATGCCGCATGCTATTATGGATTCAATTCCTGACCACCAACTCCCCCCCAAAAAAAGCTCTGTGGTCTTTGAAAATGTTTACACCCTTTAACCGCGTATGCACTTTTATTTAGGTCAAAAAAGTTTGAAATGCTGTGGGTGTAACTCAAGCAGTGTACAATACGGTGCTGTTCTGAGAGCCACTAATGCTTCTATTTAACCTTGAAAATGTACGTTTTTGGATGAGTCACAAGTGAAAACAATGTGTTTCTGTGAAACCATTTCTTAAGAGTGTCAAGACTCAAGTTTTAATCATTCTCAAAAATGTTTTTGAAAAGCCATTGTGTCATTTCTAACAAGATATATTGTTCATCTTCTCATTGAGCCACTTTGTTTAAAGATACCTATAGTCTTACACTTACAAAAGAGCATTCATAAAGAGCATTCATTTCATGCAGCTTTCATCCATTGTAATAAAATCATTTGAGTTTTAGTGCAACTTTGATAGTCCTATGACAATATCCAGCTATTTATTAAATATTAACAAGTGGAACTGCAAGGTCATTGTACCCTGATTTAAAAAATAAAGTACAAATGTATTTTGAACTCTGCTATTTTTTTAACCAAAGTATTTAGTGAATTTCAATAATCAGACACAATATTTAGTAATTGTTATACCGTAGTGTTTATGTAGACAAAGGAGTATCAAAATATGTGTAACTCCATCTTTGCTAGCACTGCTTCTTGAGAAGAGAGATGCCCATGCACTGCTGGGATTCTGTGTTTAAATACATGTTCTTATGGTTGCCAGTAAACGCATTATGTATTAGTGTACATATATTCATATATAAACTATAGGGGTGTAACGGTACACAAAACTGACGGTTCGGTACGTACCTCGGTTTTGAAGTCCCAGTTCGGTATGGATTCGGTACAGCATTTTTACAAAATTGCTTTTTATTAATTTTTATTCAACAGTGGTTTAATGAAAAAAAAAAAAGTGTCTGTCCTTAAATGAATTAAATTATAACTAAAAGTTTCTTAAAGATAATGCTGTAAACTATATAGGGAGCCCTTACTTTCATATAGCTATTAAAGATTAACAACAGAGCCCAAACTATTAGCCTAAATTCAGTTGCTATTTATTTTTAGATATAATAATCAACACTCATAAGCTTCACATAAGGCAGTTTTTGCATTAACCTCTAAATCTAATTATTTTTATTCGTTGTTGAAATATAATCATTTAGTGGCTGTAATTTTCATGTTAATTTAAACATACATTAAATAAACAAGACATCACTAACAGGCTAAGTAGTATATAATGACTATATAACGGCTAATATAATGAATATAACGGCAAATATAGTGCATGTATTCAGTGAAAGAGTTGATTTCTCTAGTGAGCTAACAGCTGTGGACACTGAATGACTTCTGAGTAAACGTGATTCTGCATGACATTGTTTACAAGCAGTTTTATTGTCTTTCCGCGGTTGAAACACAGATGGAGCGATTACACGACATATGATACATTTCAGTAAGTTATAATGTATCCTCAACATACCTTAAGATATATTAATTTATGTTTATTATTTAGGAAGAGATGATCACATTGACTTGCGCGCCACGCGCTGCCGCTTTAAGTTTAACTGATACGCGTACGTCACCCCTAGTAAACACAGATGGAGCGATTACACAACATATGATACATTTCAGTAAGTTGTAATGTATCCTCAACATACCTTAAGATATATTAATTTATGTTTATTCTTTAGGAAGAGATGATCGCATTGACTCGCGCGCCGCGTGCTGCCGCTTTAAGTTGAACTGATACGGGTCTATCAGTCACGTCACATTAAAGAACGTTAAAACGGCATTTATTGTTTGAATTTCGTGATAAAATGGAATGAATACTTAATATGTTCGTGTGGGAACTCGGATTGAAGTGTATTCCGCGCTTACGACAAGCCGACTGTTAAAGATTACATTCATAACCGTTCGGTACACACGTGCACCGTACCGAAAGCCCTGTACCGAAACGGTTCAATACGAATACGTGTACCGTTACAACCCTAATAAACTACCGTTCAAAAGTTTGGGGTCAATAAAAGTTTTAGTGTTTCTAAAAAAATGTATAGTATGTTCACCAAGGCTGCATCTATTTGACCAAAAATACAGCAAATCAAATAACTGTTCTGTATTTGAATCTAATTTAAAATGTAATTAATTTCATTATGGCAAAGCTGAATTTTCAGCATCATTACTCCAGTCTTTAGTGTCACATGATCCTTCAGAAATCATTCTAATATGCTGATTTGGTGTACAAGAAATATTTCTTATCAGTGTTGAAAACTGTTCAAATTCATTTCTGTCAACAGCATTTATTTGAGATAGAAATCTTTTGTAACATCTTTTGATACATTTAATGCACCCTTTCTGAATAGAAGTATGTGTGTGTGTGTATATATATATATATATATATATCTCATTGTACCCAAACTTTTGAATGGTAGAGTATAATGTAGATGCTGGACCACAGCAGCTGGTGATGATGTAGACGAAAGTATTTCAGGGTTTCTGTCTTTGTGTATGAGAGAATCACACATCACAGCTTCAAAATGTCAGATGTAAATCCAGGGTGAACTGTAGCTGTTTCTGAAGGGCTGATCCTCCAACAAGAGCTGGCAAACTCAAGATACATGCACATTAAAGCCTGACAAACAATATAAACACCCTGCCAATCTAACACCGAACATATGGACTCGAGGGTGATGTTTACCCAATGGAAAGGAACTGGCTTTTAGTCTTTTCATAGACTCTGACTTTTAATGCACTTCATATAAATGATCTTTTTTGTTTTCCTTTATAACAAACTGAACATCTGGAGTAAAGTTTGAAACGGCAAAATATCCAATCAGAGCGGATTTGCTCGGCCAGGCTCCAACCCAGCACACTGTGGGCATGTGTCCGCTCAGCCATTATCTAATGTAGCTGATTGCCATTTCTGTCTTCTAGACCTTCGAGCGTCAGACTCTGTGAATAGAACGAGGTGTGTTTGTGTATGTTTTTCCTGGACTATACAGAGTCCACATGCCTCCGCATGGGCACCAGACCTCTCGCTCTTTTTCTCTTAATATTCCCTTTGGTCGTTTCTCATATGACCTGAAACATGCGTTAAGGTCAAGAAAATGTTTATTGCAGCAAAAGGATGGGATTAAATGCTATCATCATTCACAGAAAAATATATAACAAAACATTTCACGTAAAAGCCTTTCTCTGTTTTGGGGGTTTATTTCCTTTGGCTCTGATGGTCTGCGTTTCACATAGTTTTTCTTTCTTCCAGAATAATTAGTCTTTAGCGGTGCTCAAGAGTAAAATATACGAAGTGCTGAGGAGTGCTTGCCAAAGTCAACTCCACGAGCAGTTTGTGGAGGAACACTAGAACATTTGTAGGCTGTAAACTCACAGGGAGACGGTGTCTGAACTTCAAAACGCCAAGCGATTGGCCTCATCCTCACACCCAGCACAAAAAAAGACTGACGGTTTAATCATAACGTTAGTCATAACTTCGCTGATATGCCTCTCCTTTTGTTTTCATTACACTGATCTGGCTGCACCGCGGCGTATCGTTGGACGCGCTCTTTTGTTTTCGATGGCAGGCTGCGTGGATTGCGGTTCACTTTTCAAACAGTTGCCCGCCGCCATACGGTGCCCACATTCAAGAGCTTAATTGAGAATTTGTTTAACCAGTGCCTGTGCCTGAAACAAAGCATTTATTTTTAATCAGACTTGAAAAATGTTTTTGACTTTTACGAGACGTTCAATTTCGAGAGAGCGGCTGAAGTTAGAAAGCTTGCAGATACAGCGTTTTCTGGAAAATAAGACTATGTTCAGACTGTCAGTCCAAATCCGATTTTTGTGTATATCCAATTGAAATCCGATTCGATTTAGCAAGTCTAAACAGCCAAAAATCACATGAAATGCGATTTTTACAAATCCCTTTCAAGCTACATTCATATCACGCCACGTACAGTGTAAAATGTCACACGTTGATATAAGAAACATGCTGAAAGGCATGCAGAAACGAGGTTGTGTTGTTGCAAAGTAGCGGCCGTGCAGAAAATGACAATATAACGGAGACCTGTTTTGAAACCTGCAAAGACGACAGCATGGATTAAAGCTGCTTATACCAGCCTCCTACGTTCTTCCGCTCATTGCCTCAGAAGACGAAGTAGCTAGTCCAGCGTGACAATAAGACAACATCTGTATTGCAAACCCCGCTATGTTGTGGTTGTTGCTGCTGTTTTAGGCTTATGCCTACCAACGCAACGTCATTGACATAGAAACCGATGCAGATATTCCGGAAAACGAAAGAGCTGCATGAACACACAATCGGATACGCAAATAATCGCATTTGGACTGACAGTGTGAGCGTAGCCTATACTGTCACATCAGGTCGAGGAAAAAAAAAACACAGACAAGTCACATTTAATTATTACATTCAGAAAAAAATGTATATACTGGTAAATGAAACCAAATTGTTACAAACACTATAAACATGATATTTTACATATCTTGTAAAATAAACTTAGGCTCACACACCTCTATCATTCAGCACAAATCCAAATGTGTTGTTTTACAGAAAATTCCAGAAAATGCAGTAGACAGGGTTGGCTGCTAGTTAGCATCTTGACATCTTACGTTTAGACTCTTTACTGTAGAACCTGATTATTGCATTTGTTATATTAAAGCTATCCTGTTTATAAAATATTTAATTTCAATTTAGTCGTCTGTGGGTTTATTTATTTTTCATTTTCAAGGCACACAGAAATGTTTCCTGCAACTTCTGCTGGCTTCGTTTCTTGATTTGTGTATGTTGTCTTGTCACTTGCTCTCTGTGGGAAACGAAGCGTATAGCGGTGATCTCATGTTGTTTATTTCTTCCTTTGTGTACTCTTCCTGCAACTCTGAAGCAATGATATGCAAATCCATTCTGGTCTCTTGATCTCGGTTTATTAATTCCTGTTTCTTTGTTTGTTTGCTTGTCTGTTTGCTTTGGACGTTTTTTTTCTTCTTGGTTCTTTGAAGCTGGTTAGGAGGGAAAGCCATCAGACTGAAATGATACACAACCAAAAATTAAAGGAAACATTACGAGTAAACAAACTATAGAAGAAACAGATGAACATGATAGAGCAACTAAGTGAATCTTAAATATGAGGCATATCATTGTGTCTAGTCATATAAACAGTCTAGACCCGATGCGTACGACAGACCAGCAAGCTCCAAGCGGATATTCTAAACACATGCGCTCTTCTCATCAGGACTCTTGTCCCTACTGAATTCTGATGGCTGTTTCCCAGAAACAAACCTCACTTTGGTGTAAATCTAAATCGATCTTGCCCTTTGTTTCCTTCTGTGAGTGACCTGTTGACAAAACTAGGGCTGGGTGATGAATTGAATTCACTGGTTTTGTTTGTGTTTGTGATTATAAAATTAAGCAACGTTGTGATTTCAATGTGCTTTTTATATGCTCATTAAGTTTCCTAAAGACTCATTAGACTAGTTTTGTGAGCTAACATGCATCACAACAACATTGATCATAATAAACGTTCCATGAGCACAAAATCAGCATACTAGAATGATTTCTGAAGGATCACGTGACACTGAAGACTGGAGTAATGGCTGTCTTAGGACATGGCTTAGAGGTAGTTTGTTAGATTTAGGATTAAGAGCCAATTACAAAAATAAAATTCTTAGGTATTGCACAAGAATCTGCCAGATGCCTTTTTTTGGAAGGCTAATTCTAGCCTGGTCTTACCACAGTCTCGTACATTTCATTTGTACAGAGAGTCTGGCCACTCTCCATTGACAAGCGTTTACTTCCTTGAAGGCCGGTACTCTGTTGAAGTTTAAAACTATTGGATCTGCCCAGAGCTACTCTGGATCTGCCATAACCAATCGCTAACGTTTGGTCGTGACGCATGTCATCTCAAACTAGCACACGACATCAACGTCATCATTCTCAGCCCCTCCCTCTGTTCGCTGACCGGAGAAAACCAGAGAATATACCGCAATCCCAGACAGAGTACTGAAAGAAAATGAAAATTGAGCGGAAGTATGTAGGAGGGCGGAGCCAGGCTAGGCTAATTCCATTATAAAAAACAAGATACTGACTACGCTTTCTGGCCACAAGTATGCAGCTGCTGCTTTTCTTCTACACATCCTCAGGCAGCAGAAGGAGAATAATTACACAGCAGCAGAAAAGCTGTTATAAAACCCAGCTATATCCCTGCTCACCTTTTTGTTTGTTTTCTCTCTCTCTCTCTCAGATCAACCTCAGGCACGGTCTACACCCAAACACTCCATGCTAGCTAGCTCAACCGAATCAGCAGCGCTACTGAGGAGAGACAGCAAGCCACACAGCAATGGGGTCAGAAACGGAACTTTTTCTCGAGCCGCCTCCTCGTCCTCCTCATCTTCATCCTCAGCCCATAAAAACCCCAAGAAGCTGCAATCAAACCCCTCCATCAACAGTCAGAGCAGCAAGAGGAGCAAAGGTAGCTCCAAATCCACCAGCTCACAGATCCCCACAGAGGCTCAGGATGGTGAGGCAGTCATTTCTTTCACTTGACTGACACAGATAAGCATCACTAGCCAGTGAGTTTTTTGTTGTGACTAACTGTCTTTGCTGCGTCCAGATTGCTGTGTCCACTGCATCCTGGCCTGTCTGTTCTGTGAGTTCCTCACACTGTGCAACATCGTGCTGGACTGCGCCACTTGCGGCTCCTGCGCATCAGACGACTCGTGCTTCTGCTGCTGCTGCGCTTCAGAGGAATGTGGCGACTGCGACCTGCCCTGTGACATGGACTGCGGCATCATCGACGCGTGCTGCGAGTCTGCAGACTGTCTGGAGATCTGCATGGAATGCTGCGGCCTGTGCTTCTCCTCCTAAGACTCCCATAGGGGGCGCTGCCTCTTTCAATGCTTTGAGACCTGAGAAGAAGCAAGCAGAGAATGACATCAGTGATCTGGAGTGGCCGCAAACCAAGTTGGAGTTGTGAGTTACAGTCTAGTAGCTTTCTTTTGAACTGTCTTGCTAGGAGCAGGGTTAGTCGTCGTACTCTTTATACATATGAACTCTTTCTGGACTGATTTCTGCTTCAAATGTTTTGTAGAGTCTACATTGGCATGATGCTGAATACAAATACATCCAGAAGACTTATGAGGCCACTGAGAAAGGTCCAAAAAACATTCGTAAAATGCCAGTGTTTGTTAGTTATTTGAAATCGTCTTAGTGCCAAGGTTTTGATAAATGCACAATCTAGTGGTTTAAGAATTCCACAATAATGCACACCATAAAAGAGCTTGAATTGCGACCCAGATCTGTTTTAGAAAACAATGGAGTCTCCTAATAACATTCCAACGTCGAGTTCTCTACCGCTATTTTTTTTTAATGGTATTCCCAAATATCATCTCTCAGTATGCACACTTACTGTAGTACACTGGTGTAGTCCTCTGAGGATTACAAAAGCCATAAACTGTGAGTGTGAAACTCATAGATGTATGCGAGTGGGAGAAAGATGCTTGTATTTAATATATGGTGCCATACAACAGTTGTATCATAGATTGTATATAAACGTGAAGAGAATCCTGACAGTCTCTACATTTGGTCCTGTGATGTTTTTATCCTCACTCTTTCTAGCATTTTCACTTCATCAATCAATCTTCTTACATACTGGAATATTATACTGTAAACCATTGTGAATTGCTCCATATTTTTTTCCCAATGTGAAATGTCTGTCTAGTAATTCCAAAACTTTCCATTTAAATCAATTGTGTGTGAATTTAAATGTTAGTTTTACATATCTACCTATTGTTTTTTTGTTTTTTTGATGTAGTAAATGCCTAGCATTAGCAGTATTATTTTATCCTTTCCAGAAAAAAATGGCTGAAATTCATACTATAAACTGTACATAATCATCTTACAGAAAGATGGTGAAAAGCAATGCATTGATTTGAATCGTTTACATTTTAATAACGTGTTTCTGTTGTTGCTTGCAATAAAACTGGAGGTAAACAGGATTTTTAACTGGACAAGAGTGTACTAAGATGTGTACAAAAGAACAGGATAAAAGAAATCTATCACTGTCATATTTGATGTTGTATCTTTTGTATGCTTGTTTGGTTATTTGATAGAGAGGCATCTAATCGTCTTGCATCAGAGTTCAACCATTAAAGGGATAGTTCACCCAAAAACGAAAATTACCCAAACCCATCGATTCGCTTCAAAAGTCCTTTATTAACCCCCAGAGCCATGTGGATTACTTTTGTAATGGATGGATGCACTTTTTGGGCTCGAAATGTTGGGCTGCCATTCATTGCCATTATAATGCTTGGAAGAGCCAGGACATTTTTTAAACATAACTCAGATTGTATTCGTCTGAAAAAAGAGTGTCATATACCCCTAGGATGGAGTAAATGATGGGATAATTTTCATTTTTGGGTAGCCTGACGTCGTCATACTCAATTCTAGTCAGAATATGAGTCTGATACTGCTCCATTGGGCTGTGATTATGGGGCGTGTTTCAACCGAACCAGGAAAGACCGCAACTGGATAGACCTACAACCAATCAGAGCAACGGAGCGATGCATAATGTTAGTTGTCAACAGAACTCACTATATGTAAACGATCTTTGCCGGTGTTGGAAAAAAGAATCGGATCAAAACGGCAAATACATTAGCAAATATGACTATATGTCCAGGTGGAAACTGTCAAAACGGCAATCCCTCAGAAAAACACTTGCATAATTTTCAATGTCAACAGTAAGAAGATGCCAATATAAGTGCAAAAAGTGCCCAATATAATAGATCAGAAGAAGCCATGTAAATAACAGGGATTCACACACAGAGTACTTACCAACACGATTATCATTTTTGAGAGAAATAGTAAAGGTGAATGCATATACGAAGTATATAGTTCTCCGTTTAGGATTAGAACGAATTCAACCCGAGCGCTCTTTGGTGACGTAATGATTACATCACTGTTGATCATCTGTCCATCACCCGCCCTGACAATTTCATTGGTCCGAACAGCTCCTGTGCACAACGGATCAATTCCGAATTTCCCAAACTCAAATGTTGTGGACGGGGCTAAATTCGTCTGGCATCAAGGATCATTTTTGGGTGAACTAGACCGAATGTATCTAAGGAGCCATTAACACAAAACCATTTGCAACCATAAACGGAAACCTTGTGTGTTTTGGCTGTTCATTTACCCCACAACATTGTTTTGGGGGCAAACTTTTGAAAACAATAACGTTATTGTCTCTGTGTAAACTACAAAAATGCAAATTTGTGAAAACGGTGATGTCATGCACATGCATCTTCTTTAGTGAATAGGCACGTGCGAGTACTTGACAAACGAAAAGCAACTAAAGTCCTTAAATGCTGGGAAATACATCAGTTCGCTAAACAGTGTCTGCTTTATTTGCTCATAACCAAATCACATTAACCATATCGGCATCTTGATAGCATTTGTTGCACATAATCCTCATATTTTCATCTTATTTGGCAATTAGCTATGTGAAGTTGTGTGATAAATACTGCTGCTTGGCCAGGCATCACTTCTAACCTCTTTTCTGTTGCCCAAGAAAGCTCTGTGAGGTTTGGGCAACAGAAAACAGTGCCGTTTAATAGGCTCTTAAAGGGCTGCCAAAGTCGTTGAAGAGGAATGTCTGTTCAAGGCAACAGTGCAATATGTGATAAGACCTTCTCTGTTACATCTCTTGCTCACTCTCTCTCTCTCTCTCTCTCTCTCTCTCTCTCTCTCTCTCTCTCTCTCTCTCTCTCTCTCTCTCTCTCTCTCTCTCTCTCTCTCTCTCTCGCTCTCCCCTTGTTTTTTTCTCTCTCTCAAGTGTATGTTCTATAAATATTGTTGTGGGTGGTAGATTCTATCCCTGGTTGTGTCTTAACCACACGTCTATAGATAGGGAGTTCACAGTTTTAACCTGGTGGTCAGAGCAGATCTGGTCTCTAAATGTTTGCATGAAACGCTCGAGCCATTCAGTCGAGGGGAAAGGTTAAACATATTCTTGAGCATCTGCATCTGTTTTGAGGAATCCAGTGTCTTCATACACAATGCATTTGTAGAGTTTCTCGTTTTCTCATGAGGGTATTCATACTTGGACACAAATACCGTCCAGATATTCTCACAATTCACCAACAGAGGACATTATTGAATAATAACTATGAAATTACAAAGAGCGCATTATAATGGAGGTGAAAGGGTCGCCAGCTGTGATGAAAATCATAGATTAATAACTCTGGCGTGAAAACGCCACTGGCCTCAAGCTCTGAGAAAATTCTGATTCTCTTTCAGAAGTCACAAAGATGCCAAACAGGAGACATAGTGTCTGTTTTATTAATGCAGGGGTCAACAGAGGGCAATGGCGGCCATATTTCGATTGTTTTTCCAAGTAGTCCAGTTCACGCTGCTAGTTTGACTGCTTTAGGAGAGAGAACTATCCTTGGTGACTTTCATGATAGTTGTTCACAGTTCAGAATAGGGTTTCACCCTATGAAAAATTTGATTGTGATTTGTGGGGGTTTTAACTGCAGGTTTATTGTGCTTGTTTGTGGTGCTGCACAATTTAGCCCCAAATTTTATGATTAAATATCAATGATTATATAATAAATTATTAATATTACAACTACTCTAAAATATTTTAAAAATAATATTACAATATATAAACCGATTCAGGCATAACATTATGATGTGAATAACACGGATTATCTCTTCATCACTGTATCTGTTAGTGGGTATATTAGGCAGCAAGTGAACATTTTGTTTGACCAGGGCCAAATTGTGATGGCTAGACGACTGGGTCCAAGCATCTCCAAAACTGCAGCTCTTGTGGGGTGTTCCCGGTCTGTAGTGGTCAGTATCTATCAAAAGTGGTTCAAGGAAGGAACAGTGGTGAACCACTGAACCACTTTGAGGAGCACAACAATGAGTTTGAGGTGTTGACTTGGCCTCCAAATTGCCCAGATCTGTAGGATGTGCTGAACAAACAAGTCCGATCCATGGAGGCCCTACCTCGCAACTTACAGGACTTAAAGGATCTGCTGCTAACATCTTGGTGCCAGATCCCACAGCACACCTTCAGGGGTTTAGTGGAGTCCATGCCTCGACAGGTCAGGGGTGTTTTGGCAGCAAAAGGGGGACCAACACAATATAAGTTGTGTATATATAGTATTTAAGAATAATTATGGCTGTCTTAATTAATTTCCAAATGTTAAACCATCAAGCTTTTATTTTGTCGAAAAACTTCA
This sequence comes from Romanogobio albipinnatus, assembly GCA_023566225.1. Lineage (NCBI taxonomy): Eukaryota > Metazoa > Chordata > Actinopteri > Cypriniformes > Gobionidae > Romanogobio > Romanogobio albipinnatus. Next base: position 20,334,810 of record CM042254.1, on the reverse strand, counting down.
GGTATCCCTATACTTTCAACTTTAGGTAGTGTATAATGTTCAGGGGTGCACATACGTTTTTCAGTCTGGTTCTCATGAGAGCACCTAGAGATTTGGTTTGGTGCTCACTTTGCACGTATTGTGACCCATTAAATATAACTATTATAACAATTTTTATAATTTATAATAGAATTATTGCACTTTACTTAGTTAGTTTTTAAAATAAATAAATTAATAAACAAAATAATAAAGTGTGATAATATATTTTAAAATAAAAAAAATAGTATTAAATAAAAATACAAATATTTTATAGGTAATATTATACAATGAACGCAATAATATATTTTTTTACTTTATATGCATTTTCAAACCTAAAATCAGCAAGCTTTTATTTTGGCGGGTTGCCAGGAAGTAAGTATATGCACTGCCGAGAGAAGCGTGTCAAGGCTGACGAACTTAAGAGTGGCTAAAATGTATTTTAAACACTGATCCTGAACAATTATAACCCCAAGGTTTATCTGTGTGCTGCACATTTTACGGAGAACAGCTTCCAGAAACAGAGCACAATGCAGGCTACGCCAAAACGCTTCTAAAATGGAGCAGTTCTCTCTTGTTGTTGTTGGATCACAAATTGTAAAGCATTATTTGTAGGTGCGTTTTCTATTAAAAGTTCCAATTATACGTTTTATGTTGTTGCTATGATGTAAACAAAGGACAAAGCTTTGCCTCCGCTCGCCTGCTAGCCAACATTAGTGTTGATAGTGTGTTCACTGTAGCTCTTATAAGACTGTTCACCGCCCTTAGGAAGATTACTGGTTGTATTACCATAGTTGTCCTACGAGTATCATAACATAACATAACATTGTATCTAAAATGTATAAGAAAATTACCACTCTGAAACATCCTGTAAAATCCGTGCTTGCAAAGTCTGTGCATGAAATCCGTTCTGCACGATCCTCTTGTTTGTTAACATTCTGAGTCTGAATCAGGCTTGAATTGGTTTGAAATGGTTTTTACATCTGAGTAGAGCTCACAATTATGGTAAGGGGCGTGACATTTCCCTTACACGCGCTAAGCGGTTCCTTCGAAATCATTCAAATAAATGAAATCTTACCGTGCTACTAAAATAGCAAACAAAATTACCGTTATTTTCCAGTCTATATCCATTAAATCAGATTTTGCACTGCAAACATTCATGCTTTTAACTTATCCATGCTGGCAAATAATCATGGCCACCCGATGTGAATTATAAAATATTTTTAGAACGGCCATTGAAAGCCCAAGGGTCAACCATGTGGCATAGTAAAGGATTAATGTAAACACAGATATCGGATACCAGTCTTGTCTAAAGTGAATGTAAACAGGTGGGATAAAAAATTGGATACGGTCGAAAGATCAGATCTGTTCATTAAGACTTGCAGTGCAAATGCAGCCAAAATGAACTCGGTGTGCTATGCTTTACTCTGAAACGCACAGCGCATATATTTATTTAATTAATTTGCAGACTGTAATTTGATAATTGCACTAAAACCATTTAATCTGTTTTATTTCTGTTAATATGCAGTAATATAATGCTGTCCTAGTTCAGCGTGTTAGTGAAGTGTTTAGAGGACACTAGGGCACTTAACAGTAATGCCTTTTAAACAATGGTCTCCTTATTTTTCCCTCTGCTCATCCAAACCAAACCGGATCAAATAGAGGAATGATCGGTTACCCTTAATGCATCCGGCCTCACTAATCAAAGCAACTGCAAATGTATATCTAAGAGAGTAGAATAAATGTTTTGCGGAGAGAGTGGGTATATTCTGTGCGTAATATAATATATTGGTCAGGTTCTTTTGGTTTGTCTTAATGAGGAGGGCTCTCAATGGAGCACATCTCTCTGTTTGGATTTCACTAATACCAAAGGTTGAGCACAGCTGGTGGTTTTATGATCATTTTGTGGGATCCGTGCACATGTACTGTACATGCAGAACCACAGTCACACACACACACACACACACACACACACACACACACACACACACACACACACACACACACACACACACACACACACACACACACACACACACACACACACACACACACAGACACACAGAGAGACAGGGATCAGTGCTGAAGAGGCCGGGTGAGTCACCAAATATGTGGGACCAGAGCCAGTTGCGCTCTCTACAGTGAAGCATCTTTTCCTCCCACTTACACACTCGACTCACAGGCCTGTCTTTAGCCATCATTATATCTCAAACACACACTGTAGTTCAAGCGCACTTACGATATTCTGCACAAACAAACACCAATACACAATCACAACAGCATGTGTTGCTCCCCTGAAAAGAGGATTCATAAATCAGAAAGTGATTCCTTCATGAAAACTTGAGTGGAATGATAGAAAAGGCAATTTACAAGAAATCATATTTTTGAAATAACTTTATTACTTAATTTAACCACATTTTATGTATTATATTTAGTCATTAAAAATATTTTTTAACCATTTTTGCCTTTTCTGACATTTTTCTCTGACATTTTTTTAACGTTTTTAATCAATATCAGTTTATTAACAACCTTTTCTTACCCTGTAATAGTGTGTCCCATAGCTTTTACTTTAAGGGACCCACTTTATATTAGGTGGCCTTAACTACTATGTACTAACATTTTAATTAATCATTTGATACAATGCACTTATTGTGTACATACATGTTTTTACATTGTACTTACATTTTAAAGAATACCTGCATGTAATTACATCTGTAATTAATTTCTGTAGTTACATTGGTAATTACACAGTTGACACTTCCCTTCAACCTAACGCTACCCTTAAACTTACACACACCACCACACCTGTCCCTAACTCTACCCATATCCCACCTCAATATCAGCAAAGGTGTTTTGCAATACAATTTGAACACAGTAAGTACATTGTACTTATTTTTTGATGTAAGTACATAGTACTTAAGGCCACCTAATATAATGTGGGGCCACTTTAAGAAATAAGAAACAAGAAATATGTAACACGTAATATTGCAAATATTTAAATAATAATATTTAAAAAGGATAATAAAAAAAAAATTAGAAACATGAATTTCAAATTCTATATTAAATATGCTACTGTTCAAACGTTTGAAGTCAGTAATATTTTTTTTTCTCCAGCAAGCACGCATTAAATAATCAAAAGTGTCAGTAAAGATATTTATAATACAAAAGTTTTCTATTGCAAATAATTGCTGTACTTTTGAACTTTCTATTCATCAATGAATCCGCGAGCATGAGATGTTTTTCAATAGCGTTTGGGACAGAAATGTTTTGTTTACAAAAATGAAAATGCACATTCCACAAACATACTATTCTTAATTACAAAATAATACGATTTTTTTAATTATGTCACACATGCACACCCATGTAGCCAATAATCAGATCAGCCAACGCAAAGATATTCATGACTGTGCTACATATATATTAAACCAAACTGAAACCAAACTTCAGGAAAGCACTGCTGCGTTCTGTATGTGCAGGTTCAGCACGACACATCGCTCATAAATGTGCTACACACAATGGAGCTTTTTAAGAAATGCATACGAGAAGAAAATGATTTAAAATAAGAGTGAAATGTGTATTTTATCGTGGCTCCTTTAAACTGCCTCAGCCTGGCAGACAGTGATGGATTTGATTCGGTCTGGATTTGTTTAACTTGCACAATGAAGCTTGAACATAACACAGACTCAAATGGCTCCGTATGGACTCACTTCTGCGCTTGTGTTCAATTTACTTCCAATAACAGGTAAATTGGCTTATGATGAAACTATTAAGTGGATGTCTGGACGTTTAAACTGAAAATGAATGACATCAAATCTAATTGCCATTTTCTATTCCTTTTTTGGACCTACTACACCATGGTATTCTTGAATAAATTGGCACCTCCACACTTCATTTATAAGAAAATGTAGCACTAGCTACTTCAGAAAGAAAATTCTGATCTGAAAAGTTCTCATATAGAGCTCAACTTCCTCTCTAATGGCCTCAGCAGAGAAAACAAGAGATGCTCTTGTGTTCCACGAGACGAGTTCTGCAATGTCAGAGCGATGAATATGAAGGAATTTGCCTAAGGAAATTATAAGCTTTTGCAACATGCCTCTTTTGCTCTTTCTCTCCCTCCCTTCATGGTTGTGTCACTCTCAGTTTGTTTCTGAAGCTCTGCGGTGCGGCACAGCAGTGATGCCTTCATCAGAAACACATGTTGAGCACAATGCTTCCCTTTAGACCCAGCAAACAATGAGGCTGCTTCTGCAGCTGAGGCTTCAACGTCAGCAGAAATACGAGATCGTCCGACCGTCTTCGTGTGGTCAATCCAACACATTTTTCTCTGATAATGCCAACAGGCACCACACAAACACCGAAA